>CANYCX012405777.1:0-22471 GCA_948193385.1 Breynia disticha f. nivosa | reverse complement strand
AAATTTTATTCCTCTGATATTATTTATTTTGAATTTATTTTTAAATTATATTTTTCTATAAATACAAATGACGTTTAAGTTTGGATATCATTTCTTGGGAAATTTAATAAATATATTATAAAATGATATCCGAATTTGGGCATCACATTCATAGTCCAAGTGTGCATCTATAGCAAACAATATCCTAATGGATTTGAGAATAGCTACTAGCAAGAATGTTTCATCAAAGTCGATACCATGAACTTATTTGAAACCTTTTACCACTAGCCTACCTTTGAAGATACCTCTCGTCTTCTCTTTGAAAATCCATTTGCATTCAATTACCTTAGTACCTTTCAGTGGATCAATTAAGTCCCAAACTTGATTATTGTACATTGATTGCATCTCGAATTTTATGGCCTCTTGCCAATTTTTTGAGATAGGACTTTCCAAGGCCTCTTGGTAAGAAGCAGGTCCATCATGATCAACGATCGTGATATCCTGTTTGTCAGTCATAATGTACCTGTACCTTTCATGTTCCTAACATATCTTACCTGATCTTCTAGGTACTTGTGTAATGGGCTCTTGTTCCTTAACTTCTCGTGGATTTGAGTCCATCTTCTCACTATTGTTGTGACCCCCGAATTCAAACATCACTCACATATAAACCTCCCTCCTGCAAGTGATACTTGAACTCAGAAATCAAGTTTTGGATTTTTGATAATTTAGGATGAACAATTACGAAATAAAATTGAAGGGCATGACAAAATTTATCCTTCATATTTAGAAATGTACACAAAGTTTACAAGGCATGTTCTATATTAAAACAAATTTTACAAGCTGACTTAGGTTATAAAACAAATAAGAAACAGAATGTTCCTATTTTGATGATAACCTGCCCAAAATGCATTACATGCCAAATGGATACATAGTCATGTACATAGTCTCAAAACCCTAATCCAAACAGTACACTTCACACCTCGGTTTGTCTCTTTATGATCACCAAATATCCAAGCAATGCACACCTTCTCGTCCAAAAATTCACCTGTTTCAAAATTATGCCAATGTTGAATATGGCAGGCGTGAAATGCTTGTGAGTTTATGACAACTCAGTAAGAAACACTACCAAATGGACAACCATCCACAAATTTTTAAATAATCACATAAATATATTATTTCAAATTATACGTCTATTCAGGATATAGAATAAAGTTATAAACTCATAATTTATAAATTTACAATGCTTCATACACCCAAGGCAAACATTTGCTCAAATGTAAGCACAAAACAGGTAAGAACGTGTGATCAGAACAAAGTACGCGCTGTAGTTCAAAACTACACAGCTCGTTCTCACCCGCGTAATTTGGTTACAACAGACGAGTGCTCCGGCTAAAATTGTGCGGGCTCAGTACGACCACGCGTACGTTAGGGCCACCCCGCGTGATTACTTGTTTCACAGCTAAAAACTTTAACAAATCACACAACAAATTTCATTCACCACCAAACATTAATCCAACACATTTCCTATCATTTTTCATCTTACTTTACTCATTCAATTCACATGTAAATTTTCAAATACCACTCAAAACAATTATAACAACACCATTCATAGCATGATCTAAACATATTTCAATCCAAGACATATAAACATACTTAGCCAAAATCTCTTTTAATTGATCATTTCTACCTCAAATGTTCAACCCCATCAATCAAACATACAATATACAAGATTTAACCGAATCAACCAATCTATTAACCATTCAAGATTTTATATTCATACATCTATCTCACCATTCATACAAACATCCGTATGACCATCTTAATAACAACATAATGATTATGAATGATTGGCCTCTAATGCATTACACATGATATCACTCCTAAATTCTCAAATCACATCTTTATTTGATTAATTCTTTGGACGTTTGCAAACGGGCCTTATCAGTCGGGAGTATAGGTTATAATATTATGGATCCATATATGATTTTGCACACAAAGTGCCAATAATTTGCACACAAAGTGCCAATGCTTTTGCACACAAAGTGCCTATAATTGGCCTTACACCTTTAGGTGTTTCGAGTTTATCCACACGTGCCCGATATGGCATGTTTTATATACTACCCAATTTATAATTTTCTGTCCACAAAAAACCATAACCACTCCCTCTTTCTTTATTTACTCATAAAGAGTCTTTTATATGTTTATGCTCACAAAAAGCCACCGACACTTTATTTACTCCCTAGGAGTTTTCATATGCATGAGTGTAAAGTGCATACTTATGCAACTAAATTATACATCCTCAATCTGTTCATACTATGCTTTTACAACCACATGTTGAATAGAACTATCAACTCATTCAACAACTCATTAAGCATAGTTAGCACATGTATATATAAGCATGTATGATGCTGTGAAAGTTATATATATGTTTATTATAATTTCGCTTCCATTTCTCTTTCCACATTAATTAATCTCACCTACCCTTCACTTAATTCCATTCTTCTTTTATTACTAACCAACTTCAACTCACTTAATAAACTCATGAAGGCATAATTCTACGATTCTTACTGTCCAATACATAATCTAAACCCAATTTCCTCCGATTCTTTTTCTGAAATCCTAAACAATTTTCCTTACTCATTCATTACTCCTACATCATTAAAGACCCAATTAAATTGGCAATAAATTATACCTCATTAAAGTCCATAGAAACTTACCCTAGCGACAAAACTTCAAAACAAACCTAAGGCTAGAAAACCCAATCACGTCACTTTTACCCTTCCGTCTTAAAACACCAATTTCCAATACCAAATCCATGAATTATGCCTATTGTGACCCAATTAAATTGGCAATAAAATACCGATTTCCAATACTCGCCTATTGTGATCCGAATCGTGACCACTAACGTGATTGGGATAATCCCGAACGTGGCTCGATGGTTACAACTAATAACTTGGGAAGAGGGTCAGTCAAGATCGTGACTGTTGAGAGTCATGAGCGTGACTGAAGATTGAAGCTCATCTCTCCCTCCAGGATGCCAGTCACAAACGTGGCTGGTATTCTGTCCAACATTTCCTCATTCTTAGCATTATTATCCAACAAACCTCAATGCACAGCCAATCATTCATAACTATACTCAACACACATAGTCCATCCTCAAACACCACATATTCATCTCCTAGTCATTTCAAAAATCATCCACCAACAACAATCATATCATTGGCCATTTCCACATAATCACACTACACACACAATATACCACTCAATCACACAAATCACAACACAAGTTATTTATGGCCACTTATTGATCATTAACCATCTCCAATCTCATCAAGGTCAAGCATACCAAATGGCACAATCCATATGCACTCATAGCCACATTTTACTCATACACATTCTTATCTTTAAAACCAAACAATACCTGGCATCAATCACCCTACCCATAATCACAGCATATTCAATTCATAATATAATAAAGACACCCCATATGCAGTATGCTAAGTGAATATGCTTGCCATCTAATGTAATCATTATTGATCACCCATGATCCCCGTTTTATTTTAATTTACGCTCGCACTTGGCCATTATATTGACATTTGCAAATGGGCCTCATCAGTCAAGAGCATGCTATTATAAGAGAAAATGGATCCATGAAATTACGCCCGCACTTGGCCTAAAATTATGCCTGCACTTGGCCTGGCACACTCGTACACAATCAAACGTGCCAAGTCTTTCTTCCACTATGCCACAGTGTAGTATTTTTTATATACTACCCGTACTTTTTGTGCACTACGTGCCATGATTCACTCCCAAGAGCCATAGCCACTCCCTCATTTTTGCTCACTAAGAGCCCCTTTATTTTCTCATTTCATTTAATTTTCTCCCTATGAACCCCATATGGAAGAATGTCATATGCACCAACCATACAACCAAATCATGCAATCATCATCAGTTCATGCCATGCTATAACATCAAAGTGTTGAATTCAACCATCTAACAATCCCAGCACAAACATCAATCCATTAAGCATAGCTAACGAACATACACCAATGATCATCCAATTCAATCACTCTTCGACAATCACTACGAATCATCAATCTTTCACATCGAATCAAACATGCTTACTTATTTACTCATCCTCGAAACCAATCAGACAAGCAACATACATAATCAATGCATTAAGTAACAACCAACCCAAACATTTTTCACTCAATGAAACATACAAACTAATGAAGTTGTGCTCGTGTTACTTACCTTTCTAAAAGCACCTAGCGGCTTGCTTAGGAGCTTCCCTCGCTGCTATTCGAATTTCCTATTATTGAAGTCATAAATTCACATCAACCAAACGTTCATATAATTATATACAATGAATGAAACATGCATAAAATGCATATATATATATATATTGCATTAGGTTTATTCCTCTCCTTTTAAACCCCCCCTCTTTAATCAACAAGAAAACTACCACCTTAAATTTCCTTTTCACCAACCATCGTTAATGCTCAAACAAGTTAATCTAGGTGTAATGAAATGATCCTCTCCTCTCATAACACTATAGCTTACCTAGTTCACATTTCCCTCTTTTAACCTAACGAACTTTCTACCATTTCTCCAATCTCCCTCATAATATAACACCCAACCAAATTAACACTTTAAACACTATTAAAGAACTCTAATAATGCTTACCCAAGTAACGAAACACGGAAAAAACTCTAGTCACGAAAGCTCAAATTTGTCACTTTGTAGGTTCCCTTTCTATCAATGATTTCGTGGGCCTAAACTATGATTTAACACAAAAGATAGTTACTAAAAGATAGTAGACATGTTAATCTTTTCAACAAGCAATCATTTGCTCAAATTGGAGCTTAAATGAAAGAGATATGGTGTAAACTAAGGTAAAAAGGAAAACATGGATAGAAAGCAAGAACGAGACCTACATCGATTTGCAGTTCAAAATCATCTCTCGAAAGTCCTTAGATTCAGATTCTGGTGAGTGTTGGAGGTGGGAAAGAGGTTTTCCCTATTGAGAACAAAAATAAGAAGAGAAAAGTGTGGAGAGAGAGAGTATCGTTTTTGGTGGGGAAGAAGAGAGAATGGAAAAAGATTTTTAGGGTTTGGCTTGTAGGTTTGGTTAGTGGTTGAGCTTAGTCTTTCCATTGATAATCTATCATCTACTTGACCTACACTTTAGTCCCGACCTCTTGATTCTCAGAATTCCCAATTCCTCCCAACTTCCTAAATTCTCACCTTTATCCTAAACTCAACTTTCTGCTCAATTAATTCCCAAAAACAAATCGCGAAAATTTTTCCCTCCTTTTCTACGTACTTATATCTTAAATTTTAATTAAATGGAAATTTTGGGACGTTACATAAAGTGAACATTAAACCTTGATTCCCAAATTCACATTCTTAAGGTTTTCAGCCCCTCCTTAACTCATAAAATCAATTTAGGCATAATTGATCTAAAACTATGTCAAAATAGTCATTAAGCATCAGATTATCGACATAGTTTTGTATTTTATGAATTAAACAAAATACTAAAACGTGAGCAGTAACTTTTAGGATCAAAATAAACATTAAACCTAATGTTTTAAGTCATTATAAAACCCTAATTTACTGCCTTATACGTTCAACCCCAATTTTACCAAACTAGCTCACTGATTTGTCCAAATATGCATTAATTAATTTTAGATGACCACATTAGTACCACTGTTGGGTTTCCTAACGTGTTATAATTCTAAAGGCAATAGAAAAAACATCAAACACGCCAAGAACAATCCAAGATCACATCAAAATCGTGACCAACACATAGGTTTACAATCAGAAGGCAACTAGTTGACATAAAAATCAAAACTTGCAAGAAAAGAACGTACCTTTCTTTATTTCTTGTTAGGCCATGTATAATTTGGGCAAACACAAAGTATCTACCATTTCAAAATACCTTGAAACAAAATTTATGACACCAAGGTAGAATCCCATGTGTGATTCCTCCACAAAATTAACACACGGATTAAACAAAATGTGTACTAGCACATGAATAAAAACAATTCACCTTGTTTTTGTCAATTCGAATGAGTTCTTCTGAACAAAGAGGCACACAATGATCAAATTATGACCAACCTATGTTTCCTCACTTCTCTCGTTTAGGAAAACACTAAATCTCTCTTAGTATTTATGTGGAATCTCACAAGGACGACTAGAATTAATGAAAAACTTGGGTTTTGTTAGTTTTTAAAGACAAGTGATTTTGTTTTTCAAAATACTTAACAATCCTAATCCCATTAGGACATTGATAAGTCTTTATTTAAAATAAAATATCTTTAAAAAACCCTCCCTTGCTGTGATTAAAATTTGAATAAATAAAAGATTTTATACTTTTAATTTATCCCACATTAATTATGTCTTAATTTAAGACATACTTCCTAAATTTTCTCTATCTTATTTCTTATATATTTTACACCTAAGACATCATATTTAATAAATAATATTCGTCTTAAATTCATGTAAGAAATATTATTTTGCATCCATATTGGGCCCAATTACCAAAATTTGCCTAATTACCCGATCCCAATAGACGAATTTTGACCTAAGGTGAAATACCAAACCTTTTAGGTTTTTTCCCATCCATCTGCGATCTGTAAGACTATTTAATAAAGTCAATCAGTTTATAACTCATAAATCATAGGCGATCTCTAGTAAGACACTATGATCATCCTAAATTAAATAGCTGATGAGCGGTGTGAACAACCCTACTACAATTCAAAAAAATCCCTTGACCTTCGATATCTTGATTAGCATAAGGCATGTTGCTAACATCCTTATTTAGTTCTAAATTACTTTTCTTGATCTCTATGACAAAATTGATAAGTTCGAATAAGTGCCTTAATCATTTCGTTTGGGTGCGGCAACACTCTTACCAATCTTGTCTATCAAGTGGCCAATGATATCTTCTCTCATTGAGAGGGTCAATCCCTTCACTTCACTCCTGCTCTTACTTATGATTCTTAGCATACCCAATCATACCCATACTTGTCAACCTTTTATAGCCACGTTAGGCGTATGTCAAAGTGTTGGGTATCCTACGTGTATTAGACTCAATGGCAGCAGAAATTATGATCAAGAACACACAAGAACATCTAAGAATCAACATGAAATTAGTTTAACACATGCCATATACTGTAATATCACGAAAAAATTTCATCGTAAATTATGATAAATAGATGTTTAAACATCAATATATAAAGGTTGATCAAAGGTCGATATAAGTTTGACACGAAATAAACGAAGAAAATTGGAGAAATGCTGGAAATGGCCATGTACGAGTGGTGGACAGGAAAGAACGCGTCCTCGTGCCAACCACCCGTACTACATTGCCACCACGTGCAATATGTTGTGTGCTTGAAAAAAATATAAACCGAACCATTGACACTTCCACAGAAACCTTATTTTACTTACTTTTCACTTCAGAGCAAAATAGGAGAAGGGAAAGTTGAGAAAAACTCAGTTTTGATAAGAGGAAGAGGTTTGTGAACTTCTTTTGCAATTAATCATCCAAAATCATAAGGTAAGTGGTATTATGGTTTAACTAAGATTGAGTCTTGGATGTTTGCTTAATTATATGGATGTTATGTAAGTTTTTGGTTGCTGGAAATTATGGAATAAAGTTTGAAAGACTTGAATTGATGTCATGTATATGTTAGGATGGAAATTAGGAAGAAGGATGGATAAAGAAGAGTGAAAAACAAACGTTGACAAATGGATTAGTTAAGGTTTATTGCTGGAAAATTTTGGCAAGATGAATGCATAGGAAAATGATGATAAAGGGAAGATTTAAAGTTTATAATGCTTGTTTTGATTCTTGAATGAATGTGTGAATGCTTAGTTAATTACTTGTATGTTCTGAATGACATGCAGGAGGATCTTGACGATATCAGATTAGGTTTTGAGTTGTGTTTGCTTGTTGATTTTGCTTTGTTTAGAGGTAAGTGTTCTTACTCTTACATATTGGTTCATACTTTATTTTAGGCCGATTCTATTTAAGTAGAAAAATGCCTATAATGTTATGCTGAGTTTGCTAGGTTTTTAGATGAACCATAATGAATGTGATTGTTTGATCTATGTTTGGGTTATGATTGATATGGAATGGAATGAATGTATTGATGGATATATGTCTTAATTGACATATAGTTGATTGAATATAGATTGATACAAAGTTTGATAATTGATTATAAGCTTTGAAAAGCTTATTATATATGCTATGTTCTAAGGAATATTGCAATGATTATAGTATACTTTGCGATTGATTTGGCATGTTGATTATACTTGCCTTTTTGTTCATTTTATGAACTATGTTTGATTGGATTCGTTCGCTCTTATATTATATTGACTTTGGGTTGATATGTGATTGGTTAAACACGCTCTTTTAGAATTTGATATCTTGATTGATATTCATACGAGCTTGAGATAATTATGGAAGCATATGATTGCATTGTTGAGCATATTGATCATACGTGATTGTGTATTGATATATGAATGCATTGATCATTCATTGTGTTGCATTTACTGTGTGACACAGATATGAAATCCAGGTTGGGCCTGATGATTCCAGGCAAGAGCTCAATGCCGATCTAGGACCGATGTTTCCAAGAGAGTTCTTGATGCCATACTGGGTACGATGTCAGTCTGGAACCGAGGGAAAAATGAAATGAAAAGAAAAGAAAAGAAAAATAAAAAGAAAAGAGAAAAGAAGACCATGGGGCAGCATTTGCATGTGATTACATATTTGCATAACATTCATATGCACATTGCGACTGACATTCATTTATCGCATGTTTGATTCGTTCTTTTGATGTATGAATGCTTCCAAAAGATGATTATTATCAGTGTATGTTTCTCATGTTGTGTATTGTTCGTATGAACACTAGTTGCATTGATATTTGCTTATTGATTAATGAAATTAAGTATATGAAAATGTTTGATATGAGTACAATTTTTTATTTAAGATTGACGTTCGATATGTTGAGTATTGTGTAAAATGAGCTTTATGAGATTATAGATAGTGATTACGTGGCATGATTGAGTTATTTGATTAGGTTAGAGGAGAATAATATCTTGATTCGGGATATTGATTGTCCCTGTGCTCATGTAAATTATATAAATCATTTATAGTGTGAGATACTTACTGAGTATTGTAAAATATACTCATCTTTCTTTATGCGTCCAAAATGATGTGCAGGCAGTGATCTACTACCAGAGTTAGTGGTTGTCAGAGCTTTCCATCCATCTATTCTGAGTGCTTTTAGTTTTGAGATTTTGCGATGTACATATTGTACAGTTTGTATAAATGTTTCTATTTTGAGTTTGAATGTTTTCAAACTTCTTAATGTTTCTGCTGTAAAATATTTCATGTTACGAATGTTTTGGGCCGAGTTGTTTATGAAATAACTATTTTATTTTCTCTATTCTCTATTTCTACTATGATTTATTATTATTATGAAAAGATTATTGTTTATCAGTTTAAACGGATTTGAAAGAAATGAGCCTTATATTTAGTGCAGGGATTAGATTCTCTGTGGACTGTGCCAAAATCATTTTCTATCTCATGTTTTGGAAGCTAAATGATTTTGAACTTTTTGAAAACAGATGGAGCCACTCGACGATGCATCACATGATCACAGTACAGCTGAGTCTAGAGAGTCAGTAGAGGGATAGTGGTCAGCATTATTACCTCCTGAACAGCCTGCACAGCCTACAACACAGGCTGCTATGCCTATAGCTCTGTACAATCCTGCATATGCTCCTTTTTATAAGATGATGCAGAAGGTGATGTAGGATCAGACTAGAGCTTCTGGTAGTCAGAATCTTAACATTGATAAGATTTTTGCTGAGGTTAGGAAGTAGGAGGAAAAATATTTGAGGGCACTACTGATCCTTCCGAGGCACACAATTGGTTGAGGTAGACAAAGTGTATTCTTACATGTATGAGGTGTACCCTAGAGCAAAAATTGAGGTATACTACATCTCTGTTAGAGAAAGCTTTCTAGAATTGGTGGGAGTTAGTCCCAAATAGCCATAATGATCCTCCGACATTGACTTGGGATGATTTCTTACAAAAGTTTGTTGAGAAGTATACCCCTCCTCTATACCAGATGAAGAGAAAGATTGAGTTTCTAGAGCTAAAGCAGCGGGAGAGGATGCAAATATTGATCAGAAGAGGAGAGACAAATTCGAAAGAGGTTTGAGGTATGATATATGCAACACGATTGCATTGAAACCGGCAACATATGAGGTGCTGATTGAGGCAGCCATTAGGGCTGAGGAGCTAGAGGCTGAGGGAGACAAGAAAGAAAATAGGAAAGAAGGAAAGAGACAGAGGATTTTTTGGTCTAGCTTGACTAGGGGACATCAGAGATCAGAGAGTAGAGGTCAGAGATCTGATACCCGAGGTTTTAGAGGTACAGGTGGGAGTTCTCAATAGTTTAGAGGTAGAGCAGGAGGTGGGAGGAGTTATTCCACCAGGCCTCCTACTTATCTGAGCAGAGGTACAGGTACTTATTTCGGCGAAGATAAGAGGTTAGTTTCTTATAATTGCTAGCAGTCGGATCATTTTGCCAGAGACTGTCCGCAGAGGCAGAGTGTACCTAGTGTTGATGTTTCGAGGCAGAGTAGTGGTGGTCAGGTTAGGCCTACAGTTTCGACTAGTATAGTTAGAGGTAGAGGCGACAGAGGTTTTGGTTCTACTTTGAGGGGAGGAGCAGCCTCCAGAGGTGGAGCACTTGCTACATGTGGAGCTAGTGTATCTGGCGGGGCAGCAGCTCCAGCAGGGTCAGCACAATAGGCCCGATTTTTTGCTATGACTAGAGATGAGGCAGCTCAGGATCCAAATGTGATTACTGGTACTATTTCTATCTTTATATATACTACTTCAGTACTTATTAATGCATGTTCTACGTGCTCTTTTATGAGTGAGTCAGTGGTAGACCATATTAGATGTAGTATAAAGCGTTTGGGTTATACTATTTCTATATTTATGCCTACTGGTGGTACTGTGTTAGTCAGATATATTTTACGATTTTGTGAGTTACATATTGGCAAGTCGACGTATTTAGCAGATTTGATTGTTTTGAGGATGATGGAGTTTGGGATTATAGTAGGGATGGATTGGTTATCCAAAAATCGTGTTATGGTTGACTGCTATTTGAAGGAAGTTGTGATTCAGGTTGACGGTGACAGACATGTTGTTAGTAGGCGAAAGGAAGACTCTTCCTTCTTATCTGATTTCAGCGGTGATTGCTACTAGGTTGATATGAGAGGGTTGTGATGCATATCTTACTTTAATAGTTGATCTGAATTAAGCCACATCAGATGTATGAGATGTAGAGATAGTTTGTGAGTATCCTGAGGTATTTCCTGACGAGTTACCGGGGTTACCACCACAGCGATAGGCTGATTTTAGGATAGAGACTATGCTAGCAGCATCACCAGTTTCTATTGCACCTTATAGAGAAAGGTTTCATACAACCTAGCGTATCACCTTGGGGAGCACCAGTGTTATTCGTACGGAAGAAGGACGGTAGTATGCGATCGTGTATCGACTATTGTCAGCTGAATAAAGTGATAGTAAAGAATAAACATTTGTTGCCATAGATAGATGATTTGATTGATTAGCTACGGGGAGCTACAATGTTTTCTAAAATTGACCTCAGATCAGGTTATTGGCAACTAACAGTTCAAGATTGTTCAATTGAGAAGACAACTTGGAATACTCAATACGGACATTTCGAGTTAACTGTTATGCCATTCGAGTTAACGAATGCACTAACTGTATTTATGTCACTGATGAATAAGGTATTTCAGCCTTATTTAGATTAGTTTGTGGTTGTGTTTATTGATGATGTTTTTGTGTATTCGAGAGATAGGGAGGAGCACAAGCAATATTTGAGGATTGTGCTAGATGTATTGAAAGAAAAAAGTTGTATGCTAAGTTTAGCAAATGCGAGTTCTGGATGTCTGAGGTTGTCTTTCTAGGATACGTGATTTTTGTAGAGGGAGTGAAACCGAATCTTAGTAAGATAAAAGTAGTGCAAGAATGGCAAGTTTCGAGAAATGTATCAAAGGTACGTAGTTTTCTGGGTTTGGCAGTTTATTATCGTCGTTTTATCGAGGATTTTTCAATGATAGCTAGTCTATTGACATCTTTGTTGAGGAAAAATGTTCCACTTGTCTAGAATGACAATTGTCAAGTGAGTTTTTGGGAACTGAAGAAGAGATTAGTTGAGGCTCTGGTTTTAATGTTACCTTCGCATGAAGGTGGATTTGGTGTTTATACAGATGGTTCTGTAGCTGGGTTAGGTGGAGTATTGATGCAACACAGCAGAGTTATTGCATATACGTCACGACAATTACAACCGCACGAGGCTAACTACCCAACACACGAATTGCAATTAGCAGCGATCATTCATGTTTTGAAGGTTTAGCGTCATTATTTATACGGTGAGACTTTTCAGATTTTCACTAATCATAACAGTCTCAAGTATGTTATGACACAGCGAGAGCTGAATCTTTGGCAGAGGCGGTGGATTGAGTTGTTGAAAGATTACGACTACACGATTGAGTATCATCCTGGAAAGACAAATGTTGTAGCTGATGCCTTGAGAAGGAAAGAAAAAGGGGATGATGATTCAGTTACTTATTGAGACGAGTCTCTATTTTCTTCGCGAGAGATGCAAGTGCAGTTAGATTTGATTGAGGCTAAGATGTTGGCCAACATTAGCATTCAACCTCAGATGCGAGATATGATAGCAGAGCGATAGAAAGAAGATGCTCATCTTATGCAGATAAAAAAGAAAGTAGAGCGTGGAAAGGCACCTACTTTACACCAACTTGATGATAATGGTGTATTATATTATTAGAATAGACTGTGTGTTCAAGATATTACAGAGATTAAAAACGAGCTGATGACAGATTCGAAGAACGAGCTGATGACAGAGTCTCATTCTTCTCCTTTATAAGTTCATCCCGACAATACTAAAATGTATCGAGATTGGTGACAGTTGTATTGGTGGGTACAGATGAAGAGAGATATAGCTGAATTTATTGCTTAATGTCCCCATTGTTAGCAGATAAAAGCAGAACATCAGGCTCTGACAAGAAAACTGAGAGCACTTGAGATTCCAAAATGGAAGTGGGAGAAAATCACTATGGATTTCATTATCGGGTTACCGAGGACGTTTAGATGTCACGATGCTATCTGGGTTATTGTTGATAGATTGACAAAATCGGCTCATTTCTTAGCTATCCGACAAGAGGATACGTTGGATAGGCTTGCTGATTTATATGTTGCGAGCATGTATTCTGGAGTTTGGTGGTAGTTGGGATGATCACTTACCTTTAGATGAGTATGCGTACAATAACAGCGATCATTCTATTATCAAGATGACACCTTATGAGGCTGTATACGAGAGATGGTGAGGCTTTATACGGGAGATGGTGCAGGAGTCCAGTTTACTGGGATGTTGAGGGTTTGCGACAGATTGAGGGACCAGAGTTAGTTAAGCAAACACAAGATAAAGTGAATGTTTTAAAAAGATGTATGCGAGCAGCTCTGGATTGTTAGAAGAGCTACTACGATCGACATCACTGAGAGATAGAGTATGCGGTCAGAGATAGAGTTTTCTTATGTGTTTTGCCCTGGAGTGGTGTTATTCGATTTGGGAGACGGGGTAAGTTGAGTCCTAGATATATTCGACCGTAAGAGATTACAGAGAGAATGGGACCACTAGCTTACAGACTGAGGTTACCAGTAGAGTTGTCCCGCTTACATGATGTATTCCTTGTCAGATCCTAGTCACATGTTGAGCACTCGGGAGATAGAGGTATCTGAGGAGTTGACATACGAGGAGGAGCCTGTTGAGATTTTAGACTGACAGGTGAGATGCTTACGAAATCACAAGATTCTCATGGTTTTGGTAAAATGGAGTTTTCATTCACCAAAAGAAGCAACTTGGGAGGTGGAGTCAGATATGAGACGACAATATCTATATCTATTTCCTAATTCGACATTAGAGCATTGAAGTATGTTTTGATTCCAGATTTGATATTGATTCTCCTTACTTAGGTTTCCTTTAGTGTTCTTTAATTTGAAATTTTGGGGACGAAATTTTCTAAGCGGGGGAGATTTATCACATCCCAAGAAAATTTCATCGTAAGTTATCATAAATAAATGTTTAAACATCAAAATATAAAGGTCGATATAAGGTCAACACTAAATAAACGAAGAAAATCGAAGAAATTCTGGAAATGGCCAAGTACGTGCAGTGGACAGCAATGGAATGAATGTATTGATGGATATATGTCTTAATTGACATATAGTTGATTGAATGTAGATTTATACAAAGTTTGATCATTGATTATAAGCTTTAAAAAGCTTATTATATATGTTATGTTCTTAGGAACATTAAAATTATTTTACTATACTTTGCGATTGATTTGGCATGTTGATTATATTTGCCTCGTTGTTCATTTTATGAACTATGTTTAATTGGATTCATATGCTCTTATGTTATATTAACTTTGGGTTGATATGTGATTGGTTAAACATGCACTTTTGGAATTTGATATCTTGATTGATATTCATAGGAGCTTGATATAATTATGGAAGCATATGATTGCTTTATTGAGCATGTTGAGCATACGTGATTGTGTTATTGATATATGAATGCATTGATCATTCATTGTGTTGCATTTATTGTGTGAAACGGATATGAGATACAAGCTGGGCCTGATGATTCCGGGCAAGAGCTCGATGCCGGTTTGGGACCGATGATTCCAAGATAGATCTCAATGTAGTACTGGGTACGATGCCGTTCTGGGACCGAGGGAAAAATGAAATGAAAAGAAAAGAAAAGAAAAAGAAAAAGAAAAGAGAAAAGGAGACCCCAGGGCAACATTTGTATGTGATTGCATATTTGCATAACATTCATATGCACATTGCGACTGGCATTCATTTATGGCATGTTTGATTTGTGCTTTGGATGTATGAATGCTTCCACTATATGATTATTATCAGTGTATGTTTCTTATGTTATGCATTGTTCTTATGAACACTGGTTGCATTGATATTAGCTTATTGATGAATGAAATTATGTATATAAAAATGTTTGATATGAGTACGATTGTTTATTTGAGATTGACGTTCGATATGTCGAGTATTGTGTAAAATGAGCTTAGTGAGATTATACATAGTGATTACGTGGTATGATTGAGTTATTTGATTAGGTTAGAGGCGAATCATATCTTGAGTAAGGATATTTATTGTCCCTACGCTCATTAAAATTATATGAATCATTTATAGTGTGAGATACTTACTGAGTACTGTAAAATATACACACCTTTGTTTATGTGTCTAAATGATGCGCATGATGTAGATAGCTGCTACTGGATCAGAGCTGTCGTGATCTACTACCAGAGTTAGCGGTTTTCAGAGGTTTCCATCAATCTGTTTTGAGTGTTTTCAGTTTTGAGATTTTGCGATGTACGTATTGTATAGTTTGTATAAATGTTTCTATTTTGATTTTGAATGTTTACAAACTTCTTAATGTTTCTGCCGTAAAATATTTCATGTTACGAATGTTTTGGGCCGAGTTGTTTATGAAATAACTATTTTATTTGCTCTCTTCTCTATTTTTTACTCAGATTTATTATTATTATGAAAAGATTATTGTTTATCAAGTTAAACAAATTTGAAAAAAATGAGCTTTACATTTTACTTTCTCATATTCTAAGCATAATGAGCAACTTCTTCATCTTCATTCTCATATACTTACTCATCACCACTCTCGTCATTAGATGCTTTCAAAGATAATCTCTTCTCTGTCTCTTTTGATTTGATCTTAAGGTTTTTTGACTTGATGGAAATTTCATAATTTAAGTGAGATCCCACAAGAGCATTAAACACAAGTGTATTCAATTTTTTTGACTCCATGATGGATGTGATTATAGCATCCCAATCCTCAGGTAGTGACCTTAAAATCTTATTCATTTTGTCACTTTCAATGATCAATTTCCCAAAAGAATCAAGGCCATTATTGATCTGTACAAACGAATCTAATATGGTGGTGATTCCCTCATCTTCCTTCATTGAGAAGAGCTCATAGTCATGAAGGAGCATATTGATCTTTGTTTCTTTTACTTGTATAGTTCCTTCATGAGTCACTCCAAGCATTTTTTTTTTAATTTTTTTATCATTCTCATAAGAAGCTACTCTATTCAAGTCTTTCAAATTCAATGCACAATAAAGAATTCTCTTTGCTTTCAAATTTACTTCTTCATCTTTCCAATCTTCAATTATGAACTCGCTTTCACTTTTAAATTCCTCATTTTTTTATTGTTAGTACATTGGAACTGATGGCAATAACTTTCCATATCTCAATATTTTCAGATGTGATGAAAATCATGATTTTCTTCTTCTACATCATGTAACTAAAGCCATCAAAGAATGGTGGTCTATTGGTAGTATATCCATAGCTCTCATTACGTCCACTAAAGTTCAATGACATCTTGGATATTTTTCTCTCAGGATGTTAATCCTTTGAAAGAGAACCTACTCTTATACCAACTGTAGGATACATGAGAAGGGGTTTAAATCATGTATGTCCAAATTATATTCTTCTTTACATAATTAATCGAATAATAAGTGTTAATGAAAATAAGAAATAAAGAACACAAGGACATTATAGTGGTTCAACACTAATCGGCCTACCTTCACTACCTTAGTAAGTCTACTAAGGATTTTCAACCACTACACAAAGTGTCACTTTTAGTTAAGTAAGAAATCCTTACATTTTCACTTCCTAGCTAAGAACTCTTACAATCACTTTCTAGTTAAGTGAGAATTTATGTATTCACCTGCAAGCTAAATGAGAACTTTACAACTTCACTTTCAAACTAAGTGAGAACTTTACAACTTTACTTTCAAGCTGAGCGAGAACTTTACAATTTATACAAGATGTTTGCATGGTTTGTCAAACAACCCTAGGTTGTACAAAGAAAAGGAACACTAATTTTATGCATAAATAAGTTTTTCCTATTAAGATGCATGATTTTAAGCTTTGCAAATGTTATCTCTAATGTCCCTCTTGTTTCCTCTTGTTTTTCTTATTTTTTTGATGTTTTATGGTCTTTATACTCTTTTTAAGGTTACAGAGCCATTAGACATAAAATAAAGAAGTTACACTTCAAATAAAGTAACCCTTTAAGAATTTATTATAAGGCATTAAGTCAACTTGCTTAGTTAGTAAGGCAACTTATCAACACCAGTAATATATGCTCACAAACAGAAGCGTACATTAATCTAAAAGACCTGACTGTTATCTTTTTTTGGTCCAAATAGCTCTAGATAACATACGTTATTGAGCCTTAACATAGATTTCTCACTCTCCCTATTTTTGTGTCAATCCATCTGAATAGATGTCATGAACGTGACTCATCTTGGTAAGATTGCTATTTTGTATTACCTGACCTATCTGGCCTTAACATAGTAACCTGAATTATCTGGCCTTGCCTACAGATCTAGGTTTCTTCAAGATTATTGTAACTTATTCTAGGCATAACGTACATAAATTAAGTGTAGACTTTCATCCTTATCCATTGATTTATCTCTTCAACAATCTTCCCTATATCAAATTAACCTAAAATCAATTATTATCAATCTCATCATTTTACACATTATGTGAACCCCAAATTTGTAAAACTCAATTTCGTGATTTTGGAAACCATTTTTTTCCTTTTTAAATCATAGAATTATACGTGAGTGAATAAATGAGAAATATAGTTTTGAAACCATTTAACAAAGACAAATATCAATCATACACAAAATAAAAGTGAAATACAGAAGCTTTGGGAAAACGATTTACATGCAATGCTTGTAAATCACGTCTATACTAAAATTCGCATATGCATACAACATAAAGAAAATCCTAAAACTAGGAGCTCGACCTTCTTCAATATCGAACTGCTTAGCCTTGCCAAAAACATAGTCTCGTCACTAATCTCTGTCACTCTACCCACATTACGCAAACATATATGCACGTGAGTAAATAAATACCAAGTAAGTACACCTACGACACTTACCAAGGTAGCTAATGCCTAAGTAGTCATTGGTAAGGTCTTTTAGGTGCTTTAGTTGCTAGGAGAATCATCCTAGATCATTATCTTACTTCAGATATGCATTACTACGTTATTTTTGGTCAAAACTAGCTTTCTGGTCAAGATTAACGTATGTTTAACCTAGCCATAATGTACATTATTCATCAGCCAAATTTCCATATTTCCAAACTATAAATAACGTAATTACCTATATAGTAACGTACTTTATTCGTATTTGACATACGTTATTTCACAAAATAACATACGTTAGTGACATTTCTTTCTTAACCAAAACTCTCGGATCAAATCAGACATTAAGGTAATGTACTTTAAAATCCATTTTAACGTACTTTATTTCATTCCAGAACCCATTCACACTCATTTTAGATAAGTCCAACACATACGCACTTCTTACAACATCCCAACATATCAAACCAATCATCTTAAGTCCTCATTTAACCATTTCATACAACTCTTAACCACAAGATAACACCCGTAATCAACAACCTATTCATATCATAACCATGCACACATACATCACGCATTCATCATGTATCATATCCATTCCACAGTTAATTTACATTCCATTCCCACAAACAAGCTACAAGATACCGACCACAAATAAAAATCATGCAACTCACAAATTCTCATCTCACAAAAAGCATTTATCAAGTCTACATACTTATTTTCATCCAAGAGCTTGAACTTCATTCACTGGCCAATTAAAATCCAACATACATGATTCATCATTTTCATAACCACATATTATATTCCTCATTATCATTATCAAACCACCAAGCATACAAGATCATAAACATTCCATATAACTCATACAAGATCATAATCATTCCATACAACTCATACAAGAGCACATGTTAATCAATCACAAAGCCATACTCATATCATACCAATAATCCACATGCATTCATTTCCAAGCAACCGGTATCATGTATGCATAATGAATGCAAATGAAATGCTAACGCATTTTCCACACAAAAGCCTCGATGTCTCACAATAATCCACAAAGTAGAGAGCTCTCGCCCTCTTTTTATTTGAGAGATCTCTCTCTCTCTCTCTTTCTATTTTGGGCAAATCCCCCTTTTTCATTCAATACTTTGAGCTATCTCGCTTATCCTCGGGCCTAGTCTGGCATCGAGCTCTCACCCAAAATCTCTTTTCATTAAGGGCATTTCCTCTCTTTAATTCAACAACTAGAAGCAAACCTTTTTTGTTCACAACTGGGCTAATCCCCATTCTTTTCATAAGAAAGAAAATCTCGCCTTCTTTTCCATAACATTAGGCTAATCCCCCTTTTTATTCATACAAAAAACATCTCGCTTTCTCTTTTACCATCTCATAGCATGAACATACAATCGTGCTCATACAATGCCAAGACAATGACATTTATCATACATGAAGTCCCTAAAATGCTCCACATACTCACAACCATACCACAAGCAGAAATCATATATCATACGTATTAACAATGAATACAGTGTCCTCAAAGATACATACATGCATTTCACGAGATTTCACACCGCCCTATCACATGCCTTAAGGCCACATTTTTATACAAGAAATCGCACGTAATCGCAACCAACATAATTACACATATGTATATTTTATGGGAAATCACACTTTAACAGCCATTAGTCTTTAATCAATTCAAATTATGCATTACACTAACTCATTATATTTTAACAAATGAAATCAAGCTCTCTACCGCACATTTCAACAAATGTTGCAACCCAAGTCTCCTCAAACCATTCAATACAATCGATTCTACAATAAAATTATTCATCACAACACAAACCAAGCAACAATAAACTTCATTTCACCACATAAATCATAAGAATATAACCACACAATTCATAAACCTATCTCATTCACAACTTACTTACTCTTAAGCAAACCCACATTATCATTCAATTCATCAAGAGAACATTTTCCTAGCACCTTACCATCATCAATTGCATTCAACACATATCAAACACAAATTCATACCATTTTCAAGCAATCCACATAAAAACATTCAAGCAGTCAAGTCCTTTATTGACTCATTTTCTTTAGCATCTTAACAAATGAATCATTAATCACATATATTTAGCCACACAGAGGAAAAAACTACAATGGTAAGTATCATTTAGTTCACTTACCTCAAACTTTGTGAATTAGCTTGTCGCTCAATTCTGATTCGGGTTCTGAATGTCACCTCCTACACAAATCATATCACATTTCATTTCATACACAACACATTATACTCTTTTCCTCATTTACTCTATTAATTACTTAAAATCCCTAACTTTCCCAAAACCCTAAATTCCTCTATCTCTCCTAAATCTTTAGAGTTTTGGTTAAATGTTCATACATTTAGTAACCACTATGAAAACCTAACTAAACCCTGCCAATTTCATCTCATTTCACATGAATTTTAACTTAGGTTTTAGAGATTTACCTTTACTCTCACTTGGTTTCAAACCCTAGCTTGGAGGGAAAATCAGATAGAAAGATTGATCTGTTGTTTTGTTGTTGAAATCCACAAGTTTGTAGGAAGATTTAGTTTTTAAGGAGCCTTGGAATGGTGTGGTAGGGTTGGGAGAGTGTTTGGAGGGTTGGTGTTGCGTTTTATCCCGAATGAGGCTGTTTTGAGCCTTTTAACGTGCATTATTCATGCAGTTAACATATGTTATTCATCAAAAAACCATATTAACGTATGTTAACTCTTCCATTAACATATGTTAATGTGCTGGAGTCTTCTATATTTTCTATTTCCGACTTTTTTTCAATCCTCGGCATACAAATTCCTATATATATATATATTCTTCCCAATTAAATTAGACATTTTTTAGGGCATTACACATTATCGAAATGCAATAAGGATCTTAATGTTGATCACCATCGATCCAACACTTTTGACTTGGTAGTACCTAAGTTAAGTACTAAACACAAACTCCTCCAATTTCCTCCTCTAAGCAAAAGGAATCTAACAGGCTTTCTTTTATTCCTTCAACACAGATAACCTCTTCTACTCTCATCAAGGTAGACTTGGATACAAAGGACTCAGCGGTTGAGTCCTCTAAAAAAGAATATTTCAGTCCTTCTTCTTCTCTAATCTCTGATTCCCTATGGAATTCTTCCATGGTTCCTCCTATACCAATTCCAAAAGTACTCGCACACGTGATGGCTTAGTAGGAGCTATTACTACCAGCATCATAGAGGATAGTCCTTCAGCTATATCCTCCTTTATGTTCTCGATCGTCCTAAGCTAAAGGTAAGAATACATACACTTATAACTCTTGACTTCATTAATTACTAACTTAATCTTCCATTGTAGGGATTCAAAGATATAAAAACACAGTTGGACAAGATGTTGGCTGCTGATTGAGAAGATCCTATAGGCTCAGTGAACTTGCAAAGTATGTTGACTTTGCTGTCACAGCCAGTCCGGGGATCTTTCAATTAAGAATATATCTACTATTAAGGCCTTTATAATATCTCTTTAGCCTAAAGTTGCCTGATGTGACTGATGACCTTGTTAGGTCTTCCATAGAGGATATTAAATTGAAAATCCCATGTGAAGCCTAAATTTGTTAACTTCTTTTTTCAAATAAACCTTGAAATTCGAACCATTTTTTTCGTTTTTTTTCTCAACACAAAATCATCTAAAGGAAATGTATACAAAGATAGGCATGCATGCATTTCCTTAAAGGCCAATGTTAGCCAAAATACAAATTAGAAATAAAATATGCGTAAGCGAATGGTTTTGGTCTGAAACAATGCATGAACCATAGACCTATACTATTATGTGTATAGTATGCAAAATACAAAAGTATAAAGTCTTTAAAAATCCACTAGGAGCTAACCTAACAGCGTGTGTCAAACTGAAGGGTTTCCTATGTGTTTAAAATTTTTTAGCAGCGGAATAAACATGTAAAACACATAAGAACAAACCAAGATCAACATAAGAACATCTCAAACCATGCCATATACAATCGGTTGTGTGACGCCCAATTTCCTTTTTAAAACCATTTGAATTAATACGATTTTATGACCATATATATTTTTTTTTCCTTTAAATGAAACAACAATTTAAAATATGAAATAACACATGTGATAAAAATAAAACCGAATGTGGCATACATGCATTCTTTTAAACCGGTCAATACAAAGTGTAAAAGTATCAGAGTGCGGAAAACTAGGTTCACGGTTTAAAACAATGCAAATGCCAATAAAGCCTATACTATCATGTATGGCTATACAAAACTCAAAATGTGAAATCCCAAAATGAATCCGGATGCCGACCTAGTCTGCCTCGTATCACACGCCTAGCTCCGCTCCGAACTGGTCC
>CANYCX012405638.1:0-13798 GCA_948193385.1 Breynia disticha f. nivosa | reverse complement strand
ATTAGAGACACCTGAATCTGAATATGAAGGAAGTGGTAAGAGTTGAGATCATTAAACTTCTTGATGCAGTATCATCTATCCTATCTCTGATAGTGCTTGGGTGAGTCTAGTGTAGGTGGTACCATAGAAAGGGGGTATCACCATAGTTGAGAATGCAAAAATGAATTGATTCCAACTAGGGTAGTGAATGGTTGGAAAGTTTGCATAGATTATAGGAAGCTTAATAGTGCCACTAGGAAGGATCACTTTCCTTTGCCATTAATTGATCAAATGTTAGAATGGTTGGCCGGCCTTGAGTATTATTGTTTTCTTGATGGTTATTCGGGGTATAACTGTAATGCCCTCCATTTTACATTTTATTACGAAATTTAAATAAAATATTTAGGAAAACATGAATAAATTTTTTTGCAAAAAGTTAAAAAAATAAAGTCAAGGAAAGGAGAGAATTATAAAGTAGAGAAAATCAAAATTGGGAATTAGTTGGAACGAGTTGGACCGAGGAGACAAGTCCAACAAGGGCTAAAAACTTAAGTGTTCTTGTGTTCTCTCCACCACACATATGACTCTTTCCTCTCCACTCTTTTCCTTCCATCACTCTAAGAACCCTAATCACCATTTTTCCTTAAAAACTCTAAAGCTTGGCAGTTCCGAACCTAGTCAGTAACCTAATCTCGGTAAGAGTTCTTCTCTTTTTCTTACGGAACTTGTTGTTCTTCTTAATCTAAATTTCCAACCACATACTGCCTTTGTTTAAGCTTCAATTTGAGTGTATGATAGCTTGTTGGGAAGCTTAATGTGTATATGACCTAGTGGTAACCATTTATCATATTAATTTGTGGTTTAGGTGGCTGAAAACTTTGAAAGGAAACCATCCCTTCAAAGTGACGAAAATTAGGCCTTCATGATCGTACGTTTCACGTGTTTTCATTGCTTAGGTAATCTTCTGTGTGGTCTATTACTAGTGTTTCCAGTGTCAATTTATTTAGGTAATGTATCATGAGGAAGATAGAAGAAAGATTATGAAAATGTGTAGGGTTTTGTGAGAGGAAAGACGAGAGTAAAGATGTTTAGAACATCGGGGAGCGTAGAGATACCTTAACCGACCTAACTACACTTATACGAACAAATAATACATTAATAAGTGCATTAGTGGGAGGTATAGTAGTTAGGTGAAGATTTAAATGTGGTGGTTAAGTGGTTAGGAAAAACCATTAATGATGTTAGGATGAACATTTCGGGTGAGGAGAGAGAAAGAAGAAAGAACATACTAATCGAACATATATATGAGCATTCATTCTTATCATTGATAGATTCCATGAATGTGTAATTAATGTGGAATTATGATCATGTTATTAGGAAATCTGAATCCCGATGAGGGAAGTTCACGACCTAGTCATTAGGCGATTCGTGAAAAGTTAAGTCACACGACTACAACTATCCTTGTTTGTATACCTTGCATTGTGAAATGTTTGGTTTGAGTGAAACATAATGTGATGAGTGCTTATGGATTGATTATAAGATTAGTAGATACAAAATGTGATGATTTCGTATGTGTTTTGGTTGATTTGCTATGATCGGTGATGTGTGGTATGAAAAGGTTGAAGTTGCTTGTCTGTGTACTTATGTTCATTTGCTATACGTGATGACTTGATTAATTGGTGAGAATTGTGTTGATAATGTTTGTTGTTGAAAACATCATTGGATGTAAAGTATAGCATGAATATATATATTGATGCCTTGTAAGGATATGAGTGGCTATGCTATGAATATGTTGAGCTTGTTGTGGTTGAATTCCACATTTGATGATGTAGCATGGCATGGGCATGCATGATTGTATTATATGGTTTGTACATATATCATTCATGCATATTGGGCTCATAAGGAGCATTTGACTAAAATATGGCTCATAGGGAGCATTGAAAATGAGGGAGTGGTTATGGCTCTTGGGAGCGTAAATTGCGGGTGGTATATAACACATAATTTACCGCGGCACAGTAGAAGTCTCAGTTCACTTATTAGTGTTCGAGCGTGCCAAGCCAAATAAGGGCGTTATTCAGGCCAAGTAAGGGTGTAAAAATCTATGGTCTATAGTTCTTCATAACCACATACTCCCGGGCGACGACGCCCTTTTGCAAACGTCATATTAAGGCCAAGTAAGGGTGTAATTGAAAAGATTTGGTAGCATGAGCAATCATGTAGGGAGATGCACTAGTATTCACTCATTCAAGCCAATTTGGATTGTGATGTTTCTCATGTATTGTAAAGAAGCTTGAAGATTATGATTGAGATTATTGGTATGAAATGATGAATGATTGTATCCTTACTTTAATTTCATGGAAGGATATGATTGATTGTTGAAATGTGAATAATTATGAACCATGTTTCATTGTATGAATGAAACCTCATGTGAGTTGGTGAAATGCTATATACCTTATAGATTGATTGTCCTATGTGGACAATATGATTATGGTGGTGATGTTCTAAGTATATAGGACTGATTTTAGAATGCTTAGAGTTATAAAACTAGTTGCTTGATGTGTGGAAATTGTGGTGGTTGAATGATTGCCTAAGTATGGATGTAAATTTGGCTAAGCATGAATGAGATTGGCTAAGTCTGGGAAGCAAAAACCCAGTCACGACTAATTCTAGTCACGATCGTGACTGGTCGGTTGAACTTAAAAATGGGAAACAGAAGCCCAGTCACGATCGCTATGGGTCTTATGGAAAACAATTTGGTGAGTGGAAATCAGTCACAAATGTGACTAAAATCAACCACGAACGTGACTGAAATCAGCCACGAACGTGACTGAAATCAGTCACTAACGTGATTGAGCTTTTAATCACGTTTGAACTAGGGAGTCACGAATGTGACTCAAGGGAGCCACGAACATGACCACCCTTCTGACTTCCCAGAGGCTAAAAATTTAAGGAGCCATGAACGTGGTTGACTCAACCACGATCGTGACTGCCTGTCTGTTAGCCAAGCACTTGTATTTTTATTATGTTCATGAGTGTTCATTTGTGTTCCACCTTGTTCATTGATGTGCATAAGTAAATATTTTGGATTCATAAGTGTTCAATTGTGGTTATAAATGGGCAATTATGCATAAGTATACAAGTATAAATAAAGATTTCAATCAGGAATATTCATATTGAATTTACATTGTTTCTATCACATGTGTTTTTGGATGATTATGTGCCTAGATAATATGATTGAAATCAAAATAATTCATGGTTGCTATGTTTATGTGATATGGAAATTTGTGAGTGTACATACGAATGTATTTACGTTATCAAATGTGTTATGATTGAAAGGAAGTTGTCCATTTGGTAAGGTGGCTTATTGAGTGTCACAACTCACTGGTATTTCATGCCTGCCATGTAGGCAGGAATTTGAGGGACAGACTTTTAGACGTGAAAGTGGTTATGTTGTTGCTCTAACTCGGACATAAGGAAAAGAAGAACTGAGGTGGGTTGTGCACTACACTAGGATTGCTTATCTTTGTACATGATAGTGCATACTTGTATTTTGTTGGGTTATTATCGATAATCATAGTAATAATACCAGTAATCATGTCTGGATCCTATACAGCCTTATCCATGGTCATAGCATAAACCCTGGCCTGCGACGCTGAGCCTAATGGTGTTACAGCCCCGCCAGATCCAATGATTGTACCTGAACCATCGGCTACACCCCTAGAGGTTGATCCTTCCCTAGAAGTAGACCATGAATCGCATCCACCTGTACCTCTACCACTACCAGTAGCTGCTGTAGTACGAGTCTCACCCATACTACTCTACCTCAAAACACTGCCTTCTTGAGGCTCTTGTCTCTATGGATAGTCCCGGCTAAAATGCCTCGGCTGATGACATGTATAACACAGTGACTATGTATCCCCACCGGTATAAGTACCTGTACCTCTGATCGGAGTAATCGAAGGCCTGGTGGAATAGCCCCTTCCACCTTTAAATTCTCTCCTAGACTGTCTACTCTCACCTGTCCCACTAGGTGGTATGGAATCTGTATTCTTCTTCTTTTTCTATTGGGAACTAGAGCCCAAAATTTTCTATCCTTTTCCTTCTTTGTTTCCCCCTATCTTATCACCTTCTCTTTCCAATCCCTCTGCCATGATAAAAGTCTCAATCAATAACTCATACATGGGCAATTTCATTATGATTCTGTTTCTGATGTTGTACCTAATTTCTCGCTCAAATTTATCCCTCCTCTTCTAATAAGTATCGACGTCCTCTGGAGCATAGCAAGACAAATGAGTGAACTTATCCTCGTACTCTGTAATTGTCCTGTCCTGTTGTTTCAACTCTAGAACTCTATCTTTTCTTCGCCTGATACAATTGAGGAGTGTACTTATCAGTGAACTTCTTTAGGAAATCATACCACGTCAATACTGGAGGATCTCTTTGACTATTTGGAACTGACTCCTACCAGTTCCAAGCTGCTTTCTCAGTTAGAGAAGTCGTGTACCTCAGTTTCTGCTCAGGATTGCACTATAAACGGTTGAGAATCCTCTCTGTCTGTCTCAACAAATCCTCGGCCTCGACTAGATCAATTGTGCCCTCAAATACCTTTGCACCCTGTTTTTAAACCTCTGCAAATTTCTTATCATTGTTCAGGTTTGATTTACTCCCTGAATCTTTTCCTTTCTCTCTCTGACCCTGTTCTTGATCTCTCATCATCCTCTGCATCATCTCCTAAAAATGAGCTTAAAAAGGATCATACGAGGGAATGGGCATCATACTGTTGCTTCGGAGGTATCGAGGCTGTAGGTGCCGACCCCTGTCCTCCAACTGAATCTCCAAACTCAGCAGTGTGATGAGGTGATACATCTCTAGGTTCCATCTATTACAAATCAGTTTCAAAATCTCTCAGATTTTTAAGTCACAAAGCAATAAAAATCTTTCAAATCATAAGTCAATGAAAATGATTGGCACAGTCCGCAGAGAATTTAATCCTTACTTTGATACCACTAAATATGGAGCTCAAATTTTTAAAACATATTTTCCTATTAAATCATATAATTGATATAAAATCAATTCTTCAAAACAATGTAAGTGAAAATAATATACACGCTTTTATTCAAAACCTCGGCCCAATTTCATAAAGCTCTATACAAAAGCAGAAGCAAAGTTTATATAATAGTTTGAAGACATTTTAGACTGCCAAATCGCGTGTATATACAGAAATGTACATACAAGTACAAGTGAAAATACAAAACTCAAAACATCAAAATTGATCTCTGGAGCCAGACCTCAGTCGTATCCAATAAGAACCTCTGATCACAGCAACACTCTCGTCTGGAAAACAGCTACCTACGATCTACACAACATTTAAGCAACCAAAAGAGGTGAGTATACAAATATACTCAGTAAGTGATAATCAGATTCTAATAAAATGACGTGCAGGGAAATTTTGTATCAGCACAGTGGTCGTGCTCATGAACACGGGGTCATGCTCATGTACAATTTCCAGCCGGCACGATGTGCCTCTTTGAACACATGTCGTGCTCAATTTCACTATTTCCAAGAAACACGGCTCGTGTTGTGTTGTACACAATGTCATGCACTTACATTTTTCCAGATAATCCAGCAGCACGATGTGTGCTTGTTAGATTGGCCTACAACACGGTGGTGTGCTGGTTAGCACGAGGGCATGTTGAGCTTTAGAAATGCCAAATTCATATTTTTTTGTAAAGGATTAGCAAACAACAATTTATCCTTTTAGTTTCATATTCATTCTAGGCATGTCCTAAGGCAATTCACACAGATTAAGTACGCTTATTTCAGCACATAGCATATGAACTCAAGATATGGTAAATATATACAGAGCACCTCACAAGGCAACTACATACCAATTCCATCTAATGCACACAACAAACATCTAATTTCTTCACACAGAACATCAATATAGAACAAAACAATAACCAGATCACACAGATCAATATCCACACAGGATAACACACAGCAATCATGAACCACACAGGTTCTATATGACACATATATCCATACCAGGGCATTATAATCATATGAATGCAAATGTATGCAATGCCAATGCAAATCCACACAGAATGTCCCTGGGTTTTTATCCACCACAGCACACAGTAGTGGAGTCCTATATAGCACACAGCTGAGGAGTAGCACACAATAGAGGAGTGGCACACAGCTCTAAGCATATAGCTCGTAAATACGGATAGCACACAACACGTCTAGGACAGCACACAGTACGTTCTTTATCCACACAGGAATCATAGCCACACAGGCATTGTGCCACGCAAATGATATACAACACTCGATCAATAGCACATAGCATTGCTCACACAAAGCCCATAGCATAATCACACATATTCATATTATGTTTTCCATTTTATCATTTATAACACACAACAATTAAACATAGAAATAGGTAATCATCTTCCATAGAGTAATATCATATTCCACATAGGAAAATTAATGATCACACAAAACATGAGCCACAAAGTAAGAAAAGTATGATCCTAAGATCGTTTCCCTATCAATGTCACCCATTTACATTCCAAACAAGTATGAATTAATCATACAAATGGAAATTTAAGCATAAGAACACTTACCTCAACAATATACGAAGTCGGTTCCATGCTCAACTTCTACCCAAGCGTTGTACAGATCCTCCTGTACGAATATAACACATATAAGGTTGTTAATAACACATTTCTATATTTATTCTAGACAAAAACTCAGCAACACAACCCAATCCTAATCCAAATCAAATCTCAGAAGATTCCCAACCATTCTTAAGCTTCTCCTTTCATGAAATCCTAAACCACATAGGTTTAATTCTTTAACATAAGTTTCTTTAGCTCTAAGCTCACCAACTACACCTTTTTCTCATGGATATTTAGAATTCTAGCAACCTTTCACCCTATCATGATCCTTAACACGGAGTTGGTTTTCATAGTCGGTTACTTACTATCCACCAACTATGCATGTTACATTCGTGAAGAATATGTGTTGGTAGGGTAGAGGAGTTACTGTTTTTACTCTTTCTTAAATTCAGCCTTGTAACAATATTCTAATTATGAATGAACATATATGAATTAACTCTCTCTCAAACTCTCCTTTTCTTCTTCCCTTTCCCTTCTCTCCCTATCCTTCTCCTCTCCCTTCTCTGCTTCTTCTTCTCTTTACTTTCTCAAATGTTTTTCACAATTCTATCTCTCACTCTCTCCCTTATTCTCTTTTAACTCTCTTTTCTTCTAATTTCTCCCTCTTAAACAATTCTCTCTTCTCAATTATTTGGGTTCTTTACATTAAGTATTAGAGCACGCTTCACCACTCAACTGCAATGGCACATGAAGGAACAATATTAAAAGCATTAGATGAACAGGTTAAAATGCTAGAAACACAAATGAAGACCTTACAGACAGGATGACGAAAGCACAAGAAGAAACAAATAAGAAGATTGATGAAAATCACCAAGAGGTGATGGCTCTTTTTGTCACGCCAAATTCTGTAAAACTCATTTTTGAATAATTACCAATTTTAGCACCTTTTTTTTCTTTTTAAAATGGTTAAGCATGAGAGAGAAAACCATTATAAATAAATTTTAGAAATCATTTCACAGAGACCAATGATGGCCATACATAATATTAACCAAATGCGAAAGCAATGGAAAACATTTACATGCCATGATACAACACCTCGTCTATACTAAAATGTCATAGGCACACACAAAAACATAATTCAAAACAATGGACCTCGACCTTCTTCAGTATTGCACCGCTAACCCTACCTAATAGTCATCCCGTCCCTGGTACCTGTCAATCTGCACACATTCCACAGCAAAACAAAGGAGAGTGTATAGAAATACTCAGTAAGTGAATCCTTATAGTTGTTATGGTGAATGCGCAAGGGAACCTTCGACCTGTCAAATGCCGTAATCACACCTAACTTACCTAATGGCTCACCGTAGCCATGCCACAAACAAGTTACTGATGTGTTTTATGCCTTGGGAAATCATCCTAGATCATTTCCTGACTTTAGATAATTATTAGTACATTATTCGGGCTAAAAATAGAATTCTGCACCAAATTAACGTAGATTTAAGCCATCTTAACGTACGTTATTCTTTTTTAGAAGTCCAGGACATGAATAACGTATGTTACCTTATGGTAACGTACGTTATTTGGCATTAACGTACGTTATTGGCACCAATAACGTACGTTAATGCACTACAGTAGTCATTTTTCGCACACACAAGTCATTATACTTACATACAAAGTTCATACCACTTCAACGCATGTAAAACAACTTCCCTGATTACCTACACAACTATTTCAAACACACAAATCACCACAATTAACCATTAAACACATGATCAACACACCTGGACAAGATCAAATCCACAATCATCTAATTCAACATACACATCTAATCATCATTTCCATAACTCATACATTTACACAACTTAACCTCATACTTATGTTCCTCCAATTATTTACTCATCCAAATAGCAACACTACTTGAAATACATACATCAACCCACTTAATTCATCATTTTACTCACACCACAATAACACATACACAATTTCTTTCAAGAAAATAAACACACATACCATCAAATTCCAATAAATTAACGCACGCACATACAAGCTTATTTCCATTCATAAGCACATATAACATTTCTCATTATTCTCATTTGAACACAATTATAACGTATCTCTGCAAGTACTGATTCACCTCCATTCATATAAGCATTCACACTTACATTAAGACACAAACATACGAGATTATACACATTCCATTATTCTCATACAGGAGGACATAATGTTCATTTACAATTCATGCTCGTATACTAACCATAGCAAACACAATTCATTTCCATGCAATCGATGTCAAGTATGCAAGGAATTCCAAATGAATGAGGATGAAATGATAATGCATTTCCACACACAAATGATGTGCCCCAGAGCCTTAAACACAGTCACAGAGAGACTCTACTCGATCTCTTTGAGCATATTCAGCAAAACCCCTGGTTTTCATATGAAGAGAGAATCCACTCATCTTCGTGCATATGGGCCATAAGCCCCCTTTTCACAATTGAGCCATAAGCTCCTTTTCATCTCAATGTAAGAATACACACGCGCTCATGCCAACACAATAATGGTATGTATGAATGCAACTCCATGCATTTCATCTCAAACTTTCTCAAAACACATGCACATGAATGTTCCACAAATAAATCTGTATCACACATGATCCAACATGCTCACATATAGCCAAACTAGTGGCATAAACCAACATACACTTATGTAACTCAAAAAGAGTTCATCACATAGTCAATAAGGGGCATTCATATTGTGCATATGACAACATAACATGATTCATCACATCATTCACAAATTTATAAATCCCTCATACCTAACACAATTCATCATAAGCTTCAAACTTATAATCATGCAACATTCTCATAAAGAGCGTATATCCACAGGTACCATTTAAGTTCCATTCATCAAACCACAAGGCATAGAAAGTTCCATTCACTCATACAATCCATCATCTTAGGTCATCTCACAACAAGCAAGTAATATTAGTTCTTTTCTTTCTTAACACATTCCACCATGCCAAGCACAACTCATACATCTTCCTTACAAGCCAAATAAGTACCATACAAGCATAACATTCTTAAAGGCACATTAACCGTATGCTTAACGATACAAATACAAAGGCAAATCACACATTAGCAAGCGTCCCAAAAGGACATTTTCTTACACATACAAAGTCTCACATTCTTAAAAAAACTCATCAAGGTAGCATTCCCACATTACTTTACTAGAAATTTATAGCATTCCAAACCAATTAAACAAAAGTTCATACACTCATTCCAAACAAACCATATAAAGCATAAGCATTCTTAAGCCTCTCATTTAACCTATTTCCATTTTCAATTCCTCAAAGCAAACATTTATAGCATAAATGCAACCATCTAAGGCCACCATTCCAAAAGTAAGTGTCAAAGAACACTTACCTCGAAAATCCACGAATCGGCTCTTCCTCAAATCTGATTCGTGCTCTCGAATGCCAGTACCTACACACATTAAGTCACATTTACTATCATTCATCATATAATGTACCTAATTTTAACATCCTCTACTAATTTTCCCTAAAAACCCCAAATTTCCCACAAAACCTAATTTCTCAAATCCCACCAAAACTTATGTTTTTGGGTTAAATACATATGGAATAAGCAACTACAACAAAAACCCAACAAAACCCTACCAAATGTACTTAATTTCCTACACATTTCAGCCTAGGGTTAAGGATTCTTACCTTTGTTCAAACCCTAGCGAAGAGGAATTTGGATGGAAGGATTGTGTTGTTGTTAATTTGTTGAATCTACGAGGTTTATAAGAAGACATGGTGTATAAGAAGGCTTATGTATGGTGATTTAGGGTTGAGAGAGACTGTAGAGGGTTTGGGATATGTTTTATCCCAAAATATGGATGTTCTCGGCCTTTCAATGACATGTACAGAGCCCCGGTAACGTACGTTATTTTGCACATTAATGTACGTTAACTAAAACTGAGTTCTAGGAAAACTGGGAAAAATAACGTCCGTTATTCTTCCCCTAACGTACGTTACTCCCATAAAAAGTATAATAACGTACGTTAATTGGCCATTAATGTACGTTAGTCAGGTTCAGGCTGCGCATTTTCCATTTCTCGACTCCCTTTCAATCCTCGACATATATATACTCATACATACTTACTTACAACTTAAATCAACCATTATTACTCATACAATATACATCATTTTAACACGATTTAAACATTTTTCCATCACATTATTCCAACTAACAATGGATGAATTTTTTGGGGCGTTACAATTTTGAGATCGTTGATCAATCAACAATAGTAGAAACCTAATATTCTTAAAGGAAAAGTGTATGAAGAAGACCTTGTTGAGGAGATGACAATGTTGGACTGGAAAAAGGAAAAAAAATCAATTAAATGTGGATTCTGAATAGTTGAGATATTTGAAGTATGGTGAAAATTTGCTTGTTGTGATTGGAAGTGCAGTAAGTGCAAGGAAGGAAGATAAAATGCTCTAGGTACTCCATGTGTTTGATAAATATTTTGAACCAAACAAGTTTACTTTTGTGGAGACTTTAGAAGCACAAAATATTGATATGTCATATTATACAGAAATTAAGGTGGAGTTTATAGAGTGGAAAGGTGGAACTATTTTTTATGATAAGCATCTAGACATTGGTAATAGGCATCTGGAACCATTTTTTATGTTTGGGTACAAAGTTGAATATGGTAGTGGCACTATGTTGGTTGCAAGTGTTGGAATTAACACTGAGTAGGAATTTTGATGTCTATTATTTTTGAACACATTGGTGAAAAAGCTCCTTTGCAGGTGCGACTAAATAGGGTTACAACTTATATTGATATTGTTGGACTTACAGTAGCTTTTGCTTTCTTAGTTGTTCCTTTGGCTCGATATTTTATCAGTCATTCAAAAATCCAGATGGAAGTGTGCAAGTTATTATAGGTAGAACAAGTGTTAGTGAAGCTATGGTGAAATTGCCAGACTTGCAGGTTGCATCCACATCTGAACCCTATACCTCTGCTAGCATTCCGGGAGTTCCAACCACTCTTGTACTTTGGCAAGGAATTGGTGAAATAGTCCTACCAAAATATAGTGGGTACAATGATGGGTATGATTTTGTTGTAACTATTAATGAAACCAAGGTGAAGTTCTTCAAGAAAGCTTGGAGAAAGACCAATGTCATTCTTACCTACCATCATTGGCTTGGTCAGAACTTGAAATCTGAGTTGAGCTTATGGAAACTAAGAGCATTGCCACCTGGCTTGATAACACTTCATAAACATGTGCATTCTATTAATCTATTATGGAACACGTTAGGATTTTGCTGCAAAGGATATACAAGAATATTTGTGCTGAAAAAGCTGAAACAATATTGGCAAAAAATGTACTGTGCATAACTTGGAGCATTGATCAAATCAGAAGCCATGTTTATCGAGTTAGGACACTTCTCATATACACACTACAGTTGGGTGTGTTCAAATGGTACAATTTTGAAGAAACGATCCTTGAGGACAAGGTTCAGTTTAAGCGAGATGGATTGTCATGATCCTCAACACATAGTTGGTTTTCATAGTCAGTTACTTACGATCCACCAACTATGCATGTTACATTCATGAAGAATATGTAATATTGGGGTAGAGGAGTTACTGTATTTACTCTTTCTTAAATTCAGCCTTGTAACTGTATTCTAATTATGAATGAACATATATGAATTAACTCTCTCACAAACTCTTCTTTTCTTTTTCCCTTTCCCTTCTCTGCCTATCCTTCTCCTCTCCCTTCTCTGCTTCTTCTTCTCTTTACTTTCTCAAACATTTTTCTCAATTCAATCTCTCACTCTCTCTCCCTTATTCTCTTTTAACTCTCTTTTCTTCTAATTTCTCCCTCTTAAATGATTCTCTCTTCTCAATTATTTGAGTTCCTTACATTACACCTTAAGCTTACACATATATACTCAAAAGAAAGTTTACAACTTACCTTGATAACTTAAGCTTGAATATGTGTAAGAAGATAGTTGTTTCTTGCTTATAATATTGCTTTCTTCTTCCTGTTACCGTAGCTAGGTTTTTCAACTGCTTAGAATTCACCAGGTTGCTCTATTTTGAATAGAACAGAATGATTCAGTCAGTTGATCAAATACAACCCAATTGACACGACCTAGAACACGAGTCGTGTCATTTGGTCGTGCCATGATTCCTTAGCATGAGTCTTAATTTGATCGTGCACGATCTCGTTCTGTAATAAATTCAACACGGGTCGTGCTAATTTCCCAAAATTCAATACGAGGTCGTACTCGTCTGCACTCATGAGAACGGCGGTGTGTTCTTAACTGTGCCCACTGCAGATTTCTACAGAATTTTTTGCACTTTCCTAATTTGATCCGAATTGCTTTTGTTTTAAGTTATTTTCTATATAACTTAATTCCTATAAATTTTAGGACGTTACAAATTAACATCGTTTCCAACCTAACTCAGTTCAATTCACAACTTTCCTAAACTCCCAGCAATATGAAAAGTCAAGCATATAGTCACTAGTATTCACATACACTTACCTTTGTGACTTAGCTTCGAATTTGCAAGGAAAAAATTTGTTTCTTACTCTCAATCCCTCCAAACAATATATCTAGGGTTCCAGTTGTTTCTCCTGCTTGTTGTCTGCTTTTCTGTTCTAAATTCGAGTAATACAGCAATAAGCAGTCAGTAAATTCAGAAATATCCAGTTGACATGCCCTCGAGCATAGGTCGTGCTCGTGGTCATGTCGTGCAACTCAGCACGAGTTCTTATTTGGTCGTGCACAATCTCGTTTTGAATTAAATTCGACACGTGGTCGTGCCAATTCCCAGGATGAGCACAATGTCGTATTGATCCTGTTTCATGAGCACGAGGGCGTGCTCCAAACCATGTTGCCTACTTTTTTTCTGAATTTTACCTAATCTTGCCCGATTCGATTCTGTTTTCAACTATTTTTCATTTAAAATAAATCCTTTAAATTTTAGGACGTTACATTCACAACTTAGTATCGCAATTAAATCTCATCCCGATTATTGCCACGTTTATCACTAAGATCATACAATGGTTCGTAAAATGTAATTTATTGGATCACATCCAATTTTACGATATTACATTTTTCGCTCATTTTCGACATTATCCAATACCAAAATTTCGTAAAATCTTTTCGCGCAGAAAACTATTT
>CANYCX012403621.1:0-22377 GCA_948193385.1 Breynia disticha f. nivosa | reverse complement strand
AAGCTTGCCAAAGAAGAATGCCTGCAGCTACTACAACAAGGCCTTATTGAAGCTACTACAAGCAACTGGGCTTGTCAAGCTTTCTATGTGAACAAACGATCAGAACAGGTCAGAGGAAAGAAAAGGTTAGTCATTGACTATAAACCTTTGAATACTTTTCTCATGGATGATAAGTTTCCACTTCCAAAGATTCAATCCCTACATGTTCATCTGCACAAGGCTAAGATCTTCTCTAAGTTTGATCTTAAGGCAGGATTTTGGCAATTGGGTATTCACCCTGATGATAGACCAAAAACAGCATTCTGCATTCCCACTGCACAGTATCAATGGAGAGTTATGCCTTTCGGCCTTAAGGTTGCGCCGTCCATTTTCCAAAAGGCTATGCTCAAGATCTTTGAGCCCATCCTCCATACAGCTTTGGTCTACATTGACGATATTCTATTATTCTCTGAGGATCTAAATGCTCATGAAACCCTACTTCAACAGTTCATCCAACTTGCTGATAAGTATGGGATTATGTTATCCAAGAAGAAAAGCATTTTAGTCCAGCCCGAGATAGAATATCTTGGATCCATTTTCAGAGATGGACACTTTGCAATTGGGCCTCATTTGGTTGAAGGTTTGGTCCAATTTCCTGATGAGAATCTCAGCAGAAAAGAGATTATGAGTTTTCTGGGAATAGTCAACTATGTCCGCAACTTCCTTCCAAAGGCAGCACAGTACACTTCGCAGCTATCAAAGATGTTAAAGAAAACAGCCCCACCTTGGGGTCCTGAACAGACAACAGCTGTGAAGCAGCTAAAACTACTTTGCTCAAAGCCTCCACCTCTCAAAATTCCCAGTACGGAAAAAAGAGTGTTGCAGACAGATGCCAGTGATGAATACTGGGGCAATGAGGAATATCCAATTACAATCCACAAAATCTCCACTCAAATTGAAATAAAAAATTATACTTCATTTTATTGACCAAAAAAAATAAGAAAACGCTAACTTACATGTGTGTCTGACAAGGTATGCTAGGAGTGGTGGAGGCTTGACGGTGGTTTAATGAGGCTGTGACTTGTGGAAGACGATGGTGACACTGCCACTAGTGTGGACTGAGGTGAGCTTCTCACCTCTACTATATTTAATATTTTTTAACAATTGAAGAGACTGAAACGACAATATTTTGCTCCCTTTCGTTTTTTAAAAAATTTTAACCAATAGGAGCCAAAACACCGTTATTTACCATCTTTCTCGGCTTCTTTGATTTTCTTTGTTCGGCCTCAGTCCTCCTCTTATTTCGTTTCCCAGTGAGCCATAAAACCTTGCACATCCTACTTCTTGGCTTCTCCGGCACTCTATAGGCCACTAGTCGTAACAAGAGGTGGAATGGTGCCTAAGCCAGTGATCAAACTCATGGAACCATTTATAATAGGGGATTCTGCCCTACTGGCCTCACCTTGGGTCCATCATTAGTCACTGTACTAAATAACACTTTAGTTTCTCCTAAAATTGCAATTCTTTTTTTTCCTTTCATGCCATTGGGATCGATCGAAAAATTTAGTTTGGTTTGACTAGTACCTATAGAGTTCGATTAATCGGTCGTTTCGATGAAAAATCGAAAACCGACCCATCAAACCGAAGATAATACTATTATATATATATATATATATAATAATAATAATAATATATAAATTATAAAATAAATTCTTATACTTAATAATGTAAAATACTTTAGTGTAAAGAAATTTTAACTGATAAATTTTTTTTAACAATAAAAAAATAATTATATAAAAGTTAATATTAATTTATTTTGAAAAATTTGACTAATTGAGTAAACGAATCGAATAGTCTGAAAAAATAATTAAGCTACCGTTTGGTATTGCTGTTTAGAAAAATTACAACTTTTGGCTCACAAAAATAGTTTTAGCTGTTTGGTACCTGCTTTTACTAAAAACGCTTTTGGTGAAAAAACGGCTTTTTGGAGAAGTTACCATTTGAAGTTTTTCCAAAAAGCATTTTTCTACTTTTATGCAAAATACTTCATTTTCTTAATAAAATAATTTTTTTTTCAATTTTAATTTAATTCTTATAAAATATAATATATTTAATATATTATTTTATAAAAAATAATAAAAAATTAATTTTATTTATAAAATTTAAATAAATATTATATAAAAAATTAAATTTTAATATTCTTTTTAATTTCTACTTTTCATCATTAATTTATTTTATAAAAATATTTTTATCAAAATTTTAAAATAGTTTCATACTTTAATAGTAATTTTATTGTGATATGTTACCAAACAGTCACCTGATTATTCTAACAGCAATTTTACAAACCGCACTTTTTTCCAACAGCAAAAACAATTTTCGACTGTAATCCCAAACAGATCTTAATTCGGTTTAGTTAAACACGTTTTTGGTGGAGTCAATTAATTTGTTTTTCAAAAGTTTGATGAATTAGTTGGTTAAGTAAAACTGACATAATTAATCATTTGGATATCTTATTATTTTTTTAATTTAATACATTTTATATTGTGAAATTATATGAAAAAACAAATGGGCAAACCCTCACTTCATTGCGTAGAGACTAGAGAGAGTTTGAAAGCCGCACTTTATACTTCTCCTCGACTACAAAACCCCATTTCTCTTCTCTTCCGCAACCTATAAACTTTTGCAACTCACTCGCTGGCTTTGCATTTCTTAAAGAATAACCTTCACGTTCTTCCTCGTCATGCCCATTGTTACTCGCTTCTATTGAATCACAGGTACATCTCCGTGCTTACAACTCAGAATGTTTATTTGCATCCAATTTTCAACTGAATTATAAATCAAACTTGAATTTATTGATTACGTGTCTAATGGCTTATTTACTTGTTAAGGATTTATTGGTTGACTTATTCATGTCCTTGTTGAGAAATGAGAAGTGTATGCATAGTGTAATTTTGTACTGTATATGTGCGCAAATAAAAAAATTAGGAACTTTTTATGACCAACTTGGCTATTATGGATGTTTTGGGGTCTTGCTTTGTTGGTTTTGTGAAGTATGAGTCATTGCATGTGAAAGATGATTTTTTTGTTGCTATATCTGTCATATTTATGCTTTTAGTTTTGGTTAATTGGTGGTGCAGTAATAGTCCTCGGTGTTGGTTTTGCGATATGGCCACTGAGAAGAAAGTGAAAAGCTTTGCAAAGAGGGATCAGTTGTTGGAGATTGAGGCAAAGGTCAAGACTTGGTGGGAGGAGAAGGATGTTTTCAGGGCTGAGGCTCACGAGAAATCACCTGCGCCAGGTGAGAAGTTCTTTGGAAACTTCCCATTCCCGTATATGAATGGTTTTCTGCATTTGGGTCATGCCTTTTCGTTGTCCAAACTTGAGTTTGCTGCTGCTTACCATAGATTAAGGGGCGCGAATGTTCTCCTGCCCTTTGCTTTTCATTGTACGGGTATGCCTATTAAAGCTTCTGCGGATAAGCTTTGTCGAGAGATTCAGCAGTATGGTAATCCTCCAGATTTTAGTAAAGATGTGGAGGAGCAGGTTGAAGAGGAAGCACAGTCTCAAGAGGAGGTTGGATCTGCCCCACCTGATAAGTTTAAGGGGAAGAAATCTAAGGCCGCATCAAAATCTTCTGGACAAATGTTCCAGTGGGAAATCATGCGAAGTGTTGGGATTTCTGATGCAGAGATTGCGAAGTTCCAAGATCCATATGAATGGTTGAGGTTCTTCCCACCATTGGCCATGGAAGATCTTAAGGCTTTTGGATTAGGCTGTGATTGGAGGCGATCATTTGTCACTACTGATATGAACCCATACTTTGATTCCTTTGTGCAGTGGCAGATGAGAAAGCTGAAAGGAATGGGTAAAATAGTCAAGGATCTCAGACACACCATATACTCTCCATTAGACGAGCAGCCATGCGCTGATCATGACAGGGCGAGTGGTGAAGGAGTACAGCCGCAGGACTATACTCTCATCAAGATGGAGGTGCTGCGACCTTTCCCTGCTAAATTGGGACCTTTAGAGAGCAAAAAGGTATTCTTAGCAGCTGCTACATTGAGACCCGAGACAATGTATGGACAAACTAATGCATGGGTGTTGCCTGATGGGAAATATGGTGCTTTTGAAATTAATGAGAATGAAGTTTTCATCATCACTGAGAGGGCAGCTCTTAACCTTGCCTATCAGAACTTCTCAAGGATTCCTCAAAAACCTACTTGCTTAGTTGAGCTGAGTGGTTATGATTTAATTGGTCTTCCCTTGAAGTCTCCACTTTCATTCAATGATGTGATATATGCTCTACCGATGTTGACCATTCTTACTGACAAAGGCACAGGAATCGTCACCAGTGTACCTAGTGATGCCCCTGACGATTATATGGCTTTGCATGATTTAAAAGAAAAACCAGCCCTCAGGGCTAAGTTTTGTGTGAAAGATGAGTGGGTGTTGCCCTTTGAGATTATACCTATTATTGACATTCCAGAATTTGGAGATAGGGCTGCTCAGAAAGTTTGCAATGATCTGAAAATCAAGAGCCAAAATGATAAAGAAAAGCTTGCCGAGGCAAAGAGGTTGACTTACTTGAGAGGTTTTACAGATGGTACGATGGTTGTTGGAGAATTTGCTGGTAGGAAAGTGCAAGAAGCAAAACCTTTGATCAGGTCTAAGCTCATTGAGATAGGGGAGGCAATAATGTATAGTGAACCTGAGAAACGCGTGATATCCAGGTCTGGTGATGAGTGTGTTGTGGCTCTTACAGACCAATGGTACATCACTTATGGGGAGGAAGAGTGGAAGAAGCTTGCTGAAGAATGCTTATCCAACATGAATGTGTACTCTGACGAAACACGCCATGGTTTTGAGCACACTTTGAGCTGGTTGAATCAGTGGGCTTGTTCCCGTTCATTTGGTCTTGGGACTCGAATTCCATGGGATGAGCAATTCCTTGTTGAGTCTTTGTCGGACTCAACTATCTACATGGCTTATTATACTATTGCCCACTTATTGCATAATGAAGACATGTATGGTAAAGAGCAAATACACAGCATAAAACCCACACAAATGACTGATGAGGTCTGGGATTATGTATTCTGCGATGGTCCATACCCTAAATCATCTGATATTCCTTCTTCCATTCTTAAGAAGATGAAGCAGGAGTTTGAATATTGGTACCCCTTTGATCTGCGAGTTTCTGGCAAGGACCTCATTCAGAATCATTTGACATTCTGTATCTATAACCATGTGGCCATCATGGCCAAGCGACACTGGCCTCTTGGTTTCCGGTGTAATGGGCATATTATGCTCAATTCTGAGAAAATGTCAAAGTCTACCGGAAATTTCAGGACCATTCGCCAGGCTATCGAGGAATTTTCTGCCGATGCAACTCGGTTCTCGTTGGCTGACTCTGGGGATGGTGTTGACGATGCAAACTTTGTTTTTGACACTGCGAATGCTGCGATCCTTCGCCTTACAAAAGAGATTTCATGGATGGAAGAGGTATTGGCTGCAGAGGCATCTATGAGACATGGCCCACCATCTACATATGCTGATCGGGTGTTTCAAAATGAAATTAACATTGCAGTCCAAATGACGGAGCAGAACTACCGGGACTACATGTTCAGAGAGGCTTTGAAGACTGGGTTTTACGACCTCCAAGCTGCAAGAGATGAGTATAGATTCTCTTGTGGTACTTTGGGCATGAATCGGGACTTGGTGTTACGTTTTATGGATGTGCAAACTCGACTTATTACTCCGATATGCCCACATTACGGTGAGTATGTTTGGAGGGAGCTTTTGAAGAAGGAAGGGTTTGCAGTGAATGCAGGTTGGCCCACAGCTGGTCTTCCTGATCTCACTCTTAAGGCAGCAAACAAGTACTTACAAGATTCAATTGTAGTGATGAGGAAACTGCTTCAAAAGCAAATCTTGGGTTCCAAAAAATCTAATAAAACTGGCGCTCCATTTGCAACGCTCACTGAAGAGAGCCTGAAGGGGCTAATATACGTGAATGAGCAGTATGATGGGTGGAAAGCCGAGTGCTTGAACATTCTCAGGAGTAAATTTGACCCCAGCACCCGCACTTTTGCGAAAGATGCAGAAATACTAGAGGCATTAAAGAAGAGTTCTGTTGGCCAAGCTTCAAATTTTAAGCAAACACAGAAGCTATGTATGCCTTTCTTAAGGTTCAAAAAGGATGAGGTGGTCGCAATTGGACCTCATGCCTTGGACCTCAGATTACCATTTGGGGAGATTGAGGTCCTTCAGGAGAACTTGGACTTAATTAAGAGACAACTTGGACTCGTAGAGGTGGAAGTTTTGTCTGTGGCTGATCCTGATGCTCTTGCTAAAGCCGGTTCCCTCGCTTCACTTTTGAATCAGAATCCTCCTTCCCCTGGAAACCCAACTGCAATTTTCTTGACAAGGTAAGGGAACTCATTTACACGCAACTTGCTTGGGATAACATTTATAAGTTGGTTGTATATGGGCATATCTTTTCTATTTGTTTGGTTATTTTAATTTTCTCTTCGTAATAGAACGGATTTTTCAGTTGTCACTGAATGTTATTATTATAACTGAATTTTGATTTACTATAGTGATTATTTTGATGGATAGCATTACTAAAACAATGCCGAATTCAAACACTGGAAAAGTCTGTGTATTATAACAGTCTGCGATATGCCATTGACTTGGAACTGCACTTATGTCGAAAATGGGATCCATCGGGAACCATGTTCTTTTTCGTTCTAATCTACGTGCTTTCTTATTTCGTATCATGGCACTCACACTATTTGTAATTTTTCCTTCAATTTGTTAGCCTAATTGTTCATATGCCCATCATTTGTTCCTGCATGACAACCACTCCAAATTTCCTCTTTTTATTGTTAACCTTATTTTGTGTGTTGATTTCACTATTTGCCATTGCTGATGCGAAGACATTGTGAATTCATGAAATTACTCTGAATAATATTATTACAATTCTAATATATATGATGTAGATCACTTGTAACTTATTCTATTTTACATTAACATGTTAACTGAACTTTGTGTTTTTGTCCACAGGAACTAGTAACAGAAAACCAAGTCCAGAAGATTTTCGTTTATCAGTTTTCTGGCAGGAAGGAATTACCATATCCCGGCTAAGATACTGTACGTCTCCTCGTGTTGTTTTAGTCGAAGATGTTTTCTGTGAATTCAGAGGGCTAAAACTAACTTATTGCTCCAATTCAGCAGCATTTGGTGAAGTTACGTTTTTTTTACTTTCCCCGTGTTTTTTCTTGAACGATTTCTTTGAGATGTCAATGGAAGACAAAAAGAAAGAGTGGCATAGTCCATCATACAGTGCTGTTAAATTTTAGCACTTAGTGTTTTGCTGTTGTTTGAATTGTATTATACATATGTTGATGGTTTCAGTGCACTGTTTTCTGGATATTGGTTTTTGCCTTAAGACTATTATTTACTTATTAAAAGCTGGAGCAGAACATAAGGTTGCCAAATGCCAACTTATGATCCAAAAAGTCGATACATTTTGCTGGAAAAATGTCTAAACAGCTTCACCCCCAAAACCCAAAAAAGAAAAACATAATCATCACTCATTTGAATTGATGAAATGGTGTGTTTGATTGCAGAATCTAAGCCTTATTATACTGTACTGGCATTCATCTTGTAAATTCAACCACTAATGTGGTGATCCTTCATTATGCTTGCTGTCTCGTCTCCGGCGAGATTTGATCAATGCGCTATCTAGATATTGTGGAAACTTGGCAAGGAAATTTTTTGAATCTTCAATGATTTCTCTGCTTAGCAAGAAGACGAGTGTGGATGGAAAATCTACTCGGGGCAAAATGGCCTGTCTGAACCATCTCTATGGCTTGGAACGGTGAAGTGCCTTAGCCTGCCTTCTTGTTTCTTCATGTACCCTTCACATAGAAACGCCTTGGAGAACTTGTCTTCCACTTCTCTGTTGACATCATGAACGAACACATCGGTCTCTCCCTCCGGTCTGTTCCGAGCCATCATTCCGGCGGTGTATATCGCAGTCATTCTCCCAGGTGCCTCTTCATAGTAGCCTGTGGGTGCATCAACCATTATTAAGTCCCACTTTATGTCATAAACTTCACTTGGCAAACCTTTCAAAGCAAGTTGGCATATGGAGTACTTGGGATCACTCAATGCAGTGCACTCAGGTCCCTTCCCAACTTCCATGAGATTGTTAGCTTGATTCACTCTGCTATCATACGTAACGTGATACGACTCCAACATCGGAAAACGGCGTTTGATTTGAGCAATCCAAGCTTCATCTTCTTCCAAGAAAACTGTTCGTCCACCATAGTTGAGTGTACTCCACATAAGGCTGTCATGACCAAGGCCAAAAACCAAGAAATTACAAGGAGATTTCTTTTCCAGAATCCTCGAGGTCACTGAAATTTCTTTGAGTGTCTGCTGTGGAGTGATTGTCGAAGTTGTATAATGTATAAGAGCTTGTGCAAGAGAGCGCGGCATCTTATTACAACTCGGAGAGCAATTCATCCCTTTAGCATCCTCAACCGAATTCTCATCTTTCGATTGAATGGTTCGTAAAACTGGAGACGGATTTTCCTTGGAAGACGATAAACTGGATCTTAGAACAAAGAGCAAGAAGAAAGCAATAAAAACACCGAATGCCAAGAGCTTAAGCTTTGGAATTTGTTGAGTTTTAGACCTCATAGTTCTCTGAAAAAGCCAAAGGTGACCGAGAGAGAACTTTATTTGCTTGGCTTTGTTTTGGGAAGGTGAAGATGAGGTTATATTTTGGTAGTGTTTAAGTTAGAGGAAGAAACTTGACTGGAGAAGTAGAGAGTTAAATCTGTAATAGTAATTACATAGTGATGCTTAGATGTGAAGTGAAGAAAGTTGAGCTTCCTTGATGAAGACTACAAAGCTGCCAAGTTTCTGAATGAAGCAAAACAAAGGTTGTTAGATCTGAGTTTGGTAGTTTACAAAACTGTTGATGTTGCCTTTTCTACGATAATAATTGTTTCTTAACATAATAAACATTGGAGAAGTTGACATTCCTCTCCAAATCTATTTTTTGTTGAGTCTTGATTTTGGTTTATGTTCAGAAAGATATGAGTAGGTGTAAAGAGTTCTTTCTTTTAAGAAAATGAACAATTGCTTCAGCATTTAAGCTTTTAAAGAAAGGACTGTTGCTTTCACTTTGACGATTTGAGTGTGATATTTGGATTGTAGGCTGGACTGATGTTACTTTCAGCATGAACCTGAAATGGATGTAATCAGTGTGTTTTTGTAATTGAATCGGTCGTCGAACTAGAAAAAAAACTTGTTGATCGGTATACTGGTTGAATCGGTATTTAAAAATAATATAAAAAATAATGTATATATACAAAATTATTTAATTTTCATAATTATCTAAATTTTTTTCAATAATTATAATCGATCCGATTTATTAGTTCATTAGTTGAACCAGCCAGTTCGTCGATTTTTACCAATTTAATACCTGTTTACTTGTAGACCGCTTTGAATGACAAAACCGAATTAAATCAATGACCGGTTTACCAGTTCACCTATTCGACCAGTTAGTTCGGTCTGATTTTTAACATTGGTAAAAACTATACTTGTTTCCTTCTTGGCTTGCAAAAAATGGCACACAAGCATGAACAATGTTTTTAGGTTTCTTTAATGAGCCAAAAAGAAGAAAAGAGAAAATGTTGAGTGGAAAATGAAAAAGAAGCTGTTCTTTTGTATTTCACTATGAAGATGAACAAATTGTCTCTCCCTTCTTTACTCTTTTTACAGTGGACTGGTTTGAAAATATCAGATTCATCTCTACAAAGAATAAATTAAGAATGAATGTAGCCGAATGCAAAGAAGATTTCTCTTCATGCTTTGCAATTAAATTATGGGATGGTGTCACAAAATCCCATCACCATTTTCATCCTATTCTGCAACTTTCTCTTCATTCTGAGTTTCATTGGACCTTGTTCTGTTTTCTGCAACTCATCACATCCTACGCTGATGCTTGCGGCTAGGCGTAAACTGCGACGATAACCATAGGTTCATGCAACTGTTAAATCTCATTCATGAGTTTGCCGGAAGGAAAATCTGGGCAGCAATGACTCAGCTTACTCCAATGTCACTGATGGCTTTGGTGCCATTCTTGGTCTTCTCCCCTCGAGCTTTACGGACAGCTTGCTGGATTTGTCTTTCATGTTCTTTAAGCATTTCATCAATGTTTCCTCCTGCTGGCATAAGTGGTCCAGAGTAGTGGACACGGCCTTTCTTTGTAAAGCCCCTCTGAATTCACAAGCAAGTTCAAGCGATTCAGTCCATAACTCAAAAGCATTTGAATGAAACAGCGAAAAATGGTGACTAGGAATGCGTACCATTGACTCTGCACCCGTTGTCTGCTCTTCCCTGCGTGTGAACTTCGGCATTCCCAGTAATTGATGAGCAGATTCATCTGAAGAATTATTGTACCTGGCATTATAATGTACTGGCGAACGGGAATTTGTACTAGTTTCACCACTCTTATCAAGCTGCGAACTGCCTCTAACAGCAACTGAATTAGAAAATCTGGATTGTGAATAAGCATTTCTTGCTTTTTTAGGAGGCTCAATAGGGAAGCCAGAACCACCATCCTCTTCAGGATTGAACTTTTCGCTGATGCTTTTTGGGGTACGCGGTGCTTGTCGCTTCTGAATTAATTGTGTTTAAAAATTAAATCACAACTTCAAACACAATTCTTGCTAACGACGACTACGTAAGGTCATAATATTACCTGTATAGAAGCCTGAAGCTCTGCATTCGCGTCTGGTGCTGGTACAGCTTTAGATTCTCTGGACCCCTTCCTAAATGAATCTTGTCCATGTCCTTTACGTCCTGAACCTCTATGCCTGCTGTCCAGATGACGGAGCAGAATGGGTTATATTGGTAATATGAACAGTGGTCATTTCTCTATGCAACAATATAACATTATGTTATTCATTTCTTGGATATCTCCTCTTTGAAATCTTCATTACCTTACATGCTTCTTGAGCCACTATCTATTTTCATTAGCATATCTTTTTAAAGCAAGGTAAACAGAAACACCTACCAGTATGAAATTACTCAAAACGTTCGAATAGTATGCTACTGTATGAACGGAATGATCTTCTTCAATTGTTGCCATTAACCCCAAAAAATGGACGTCTAAACGATAAGTTGATGAGATTTCTCACCTTTTGGTATCATCATCCCGACGCTTAAGATCAAACTCCTTGCTTGGTGGGTACTTCGGCAAAGCTGATGGATCGCATGGAAGAGGATTTGTAGTGAAAAACTGCAAAATGAGGAAAGTAATATGGAGATTCAAGTAAATAACTTCCAAGAGATGACTGAAATCCTTAACAAAAATATCTTAGCGAACCAATTCTATGATGACTTTGATAAAGTTTTAGTTTGTTTATAAATTGCCTCCATTTCTTTTCAAACAAATAATATGAGAATCTGGCACTTGTTAAGACTAATGAAATGTGCATGCCCTAGAATTCAAATATTCAAAATGTGAAGCTAAAATACAAATAGACTTTCCAGAACCTAAATTGACAACAGGCATATATTTACGCTAACAGTACATCTTTTTTACCAGGTTACGGTAGATTTGTTGTTGAAGTTTACCTCGCTCTTTAGAGCTGAAACTGCTGTTCTACGATTTTCAGGTTCAATTGCCAAAAGAACATCCAAAAGGGCCAAGGATGATGCTGGAAAGTCCTTAAAAGTTTCCGCAACACAGCGCTTATAAGGATGTTGTGGTTTAAAAATGGTTGCATGGGGCAGTTTTGACTTCTTCCAGTATTCTTCAGAAGGTGAACCACAAAGTTTGAATATTTTATGCAGTTGCTCAACCTGTATTTTAATTAATTGTTAGAGACCCATTCTCAAGCAACTTATGTTTTTGAATGCATGAAGACCGTGTCTAAAGAATGCAATGCTTTGACGACTTTTAATTCTAACCACAAGAAAAGCAAAGCAAAACCAGCAAAGATCAAAGATATTAAGAAAGATACAAATTTCTCATATGGTCTATAACAAACAGATGTCATAGAATGTTCCATGAAAAAGAAAAACAAAGTACCTCTGTTCGTCCGGGCATGATAGGCTTTCCAGCAAACAATTCTGCGAGGATGCAACCACTGCTCCATAGGTCCACGGCAACTCCGTAATCTGTGGAACCAAGTAAAAGCTCAGGAGGCCTATACCACAATGTTACTACTCGGCTTGTTAAAGGCTGCTTCTGAGGGGAACTGAAGAAGTTTGCCAGCCCAAAGTCACCAATCTTAAGATTTCCATTATTGTCAATTAGAAGATTCGATCCCTTGATATCACGATGTAAAACCCCACGACTGTGGCAGTGTTCAAGCCCACAAAGCAGCTGCTGCATATAGCATTTTATCTGCAAGGGAAAGCATCACGTACAGCCTAAGCAATCGAACTATGAAATGTGGTAATATAAGATTTTAACTGCACAAGATTTTTCAAGCTCTAGAATTTGCTGAAACAAGAGTAGAATAAAGGAGACTTCAACTAGTAGATCACCAAAGATAACATAAATCAATGCCGAATGTTAATTTTTGCGAATGAATAATCAATTTTCACAATTAAACATAGTCATATCTGGGATTCCTTTAACTTGAGATCAACTGATTTAACTCTTAAAATAAAAGTCAAAGAGAGATTGAACACCTGAGACTCAGTAAACTTAATCCCTGGAGTAGCAAGAAGCCCCGCAAGATCGTGTTCCATATACTCAAATATAAGGTATAAACTTCCAGATACTCTTGAAGTAATGATACCTTCAAGCTTCATGACATTTGGGTGATCAAGCTTACGTAATATAATGATTTCTCTAGCCATAAAGCGAACACTTTCTGGATCCATGTTAGCAAATCGCACCTTCTTCAGAGCAACTATTTTGTTTGTATCAAGATCACGGGCCTTGTAAACGCTGCTATACGTTCCTTGTCCAATCTGCATAATTTCCAAGAGATTTGCTAAATAATGGATATCAAAATAATATATACAACAGTTCTTGTTTTTCTGAAGATGTATACACAGCATCTTAGAGAAATTTATTTTGCAGTTAAATCATGAATCCAAGCTTCCATTTTGAAAATGCAACTGTGGAGGATGAAACAATTTCACGTAACATATCTATCAATATGTGAGGCATGACTACAATATAAGGAGTTGATGCAATCCCTAATCAGAAAAGGAAGAAAAGAACTCTGAATACATAATGTCATGGAGCATCATTCTCTTCAGCTAATAATTCTCCATAGTTAGTCTGCATTTCTAGTTTTATCAACTTCATCAGTTAATACTAAACTGTACTAAATGATAACTTTTCGACAGCATAAAACTTCTTATGATAGATTACAGAGACCAATGAGTCTCTAAGTTTCAATTGGCATGCAAACTTCTACCAACCATAAGGCAACCGTCCAGAAACATGAAATCAATTTGATAAAATGAGCCACAAGATAGTCATAATAGGCCAAACTGACCTTGTCGAGCTTCTCAAACGACTCTGCCCTCCGAGGAATCCATCCATTTATAGCTTCTCCAGCCACGGCAGTGAGCCAAGAAGGCCAACCAGGAACAATTTGTGCACCTTTCTCCCCACCGGCCAAACCTACAATCCGGGGCATCCTTGAAGGATTTGATACAGAAGAAGAAAATGCAGACACTTTCTTTTTGACACCCTCATCAGAGGAGACTGGATTAGAAACCACATTATCATTTTCTAATGGATTTGCTATCAAATTCTCAGTGACACCATTGCCATTACCATCATCCTCTCCTACTGCTTCATAGTCTCTCCCAGAAGAGACCAAACGTTTACTGGTTCTTCTCACTTCTTTGTTCTTCACATCATTCTCAATGAACTTATTTGCCCGAATACTTTTGGAGCAAATGCAGCCCATAATTTTGATCCACAGTTTCCTTAATCTCCCCACACTGACTGATTTTATAGCACGCTCACTGATTCTATAGCCCTATGTGCCTACACAGAACTGATGAATTACATGAAAGCTTCAGACTTCCTTGATTTTCGGAATCAAAACTTGTCATAAATCTTGAAATAACAACAATCCTTGTAAAGAATCAATCAAACAACAATACATATGGTGAGTCCTAATAATTTAAAGGATTCAAGAATCCTCCTTTCCTTTCAAAATGGCGAGAACCCAGTTCCTCAATTCAAAAGAAAGCCAATAAAACACACACAAAAAGAAAAAAAGTGGGTTGAATCAACAAGAACCCAGATCCCAATTGAAGAGAAAAACAAATATAACAATGCAGAGAAATCTAGAGCTTTTTTTTCCAACAACAAATTCAAAGAGCAAAATTATCATAAAAAGAGAGACAATATAAATGTGCTTTATGATTGAAAAAAAATTCCTTAATTGAGTTGTAAGATTTTGTCAAGGACAGAAGTAACAGAGTTTGGTTATACAACTCAAAACTGACCAAATATAACACAAATGAAATTAAAACAAAAATAAAAGAAAGACGATTCAGTCTTCCATTTCAAAAAATAAAGTCTCCATCTTTATTATTTCTGGATACATAATGTTAGTTGTTGAATAAGAAACAAAAAACAGATAGAAGAAAAAACAAAAACAGAAAGAAGAAGAAATAATTAGGAACAAAGAGAGAGAAATTCGGATCTGGGTAGTTCCTAAAAATGCGAATAGCCTACAAATGTTTTTGGTGTATGAGACAGCTGGGTCATTTCGGCTCTAACTAACTAACTTAACTCTCTCATCTTTTTCAGTTAAAGAATAAAACTGAACGCAATACAATAGAAGAAAACAACAATAAAATGAGTGGAAGAAAGATTGGTTGTTTGAGTGAAGAAACATGGTTATGGAAAGAAGGAATTAAGAGAGAGTGGTGCGGTGGGATCGATGTGTTGGGGAAGAGAAGGAAAGAGAGTGGCAGTGTTGTAGCATATGATTGTGACGCTTAATCAGTTGTAGGGTAGGACTTTTCAGTGCATCTTTTTATATTTTATTGCTCAAGTTAATGTTATTTTATAAACAAGTCTTTTGAAATAACCTATTATTAATTCGTAAATGATTTTAGTTAACATTGATGTTGCTTAGGGTATAGCGAGTAAACTATTTGCTATTGTTGCGGTGAAAAGTGTGAATAAAATAGAATTTATAAAAGGTAGTTTTAAAAAAGAGTTTTATAAATATAATTATTGTGTTTATTTATTTTAATTTTTAAGTATATTTTATGTTAAAAATTATTATTAATATACTAAATGACAAAAAAATAATTGTGTGGAAATACATGAGACTGAATAATAAATATATAAATATTATAATAATTATATAAATTGATAAGTAAGATATAAAAAAAAACTTATTTTAGTGATTAATATGTTAAAAAAAATGATTTAGATGTATTTATATGGTGTTTTAATTTATTTGATAATTAAATATTATTTAAGAAATAATGAGGATATTTTTGAAAAATCACATTCGTTTCAGAAAAGCAGCATTTTTTAGCTTTTCTGAAACTCCGTTTTGTTATAAAATTTTGGTAACTCACCGCAGTTTTGTAGTTAACCAAACAGACGAAACTCCGCTGCGTTAAAAAAACTCCGTTTTGTCACCTCAAATGATTCTTACAGCAACACCAAACATAGCCTATATGTTTGCCAAAACGCTCTGCCAATCCATTTGTGTAGCGAAATACACCACCAATGCTCACATCTTCTCCAAATACATATCAACTGCATAGAGTTGAATGATGGTAACATCTTACTCTTTACAGAAGATAGTAGCCAAATCATTTTTCTAAAATACGCTCCCCAATTCACCTTTGCTATTGAATGGAGCAAGTAGTTAGTTGGTAGATTGTCAAACAAAATGAGTTTGAACATATGGTTCACACACAACAGCTCACTGCAAAACAAAACTATATAGGACAGGCTTATTGATCAAAAACCTATGCACGCGTTTTTCCACTATCTTGAAAAGCAGTATGGAGAGCTTGATAGATGGCTAAGTAGAGGTTTAGCGATTTTTCACTATCTTTTGCTGAATGACTGGAACTTCACTACTGGTTGTTCCGGACAAATCTCTCTTTTTTGAAACAGAAGGAAATACTCTTCTTCCATATCTTCTCAAATGAATCTTCTCAAAGGAATTGCCATTAGACACTACTGGGAAAAAAAAGGGAATGGGGTTGGACGGTAACAGAGGAGGATGCACATGGATATTAGTCACAAGTCACAGTTGAGTTTATCCTTTTTGTTTGGACTTCCAAACAAAGTATGTACTCTGCAACTGCCTAACTTTGCCACTAAAACATAATGATCCACATTTAATCTGACGTGGAAATATCATTGATTGAAAGTTCCAATCAACTCATCCAACTGCTGTGCTGTGTGTGTTCCATGACCAGCAAAGTGTGGAGCTGAATGAGTGAAGCGTATTAATATTGTTGAAAGGCATTTAGATGGTAAGGGGCAGCAGCTATTAGCTTGCTTGGAGTTGCATGCATACCTTTTTTGGTTCAAAATCTTCTCCTTTCCAATAAGATAGAATTGGCCCCATTTTTCGTTGAAACTTAAATTCTATGGCCGTATCCCTTCATTAATCAAATCAAATATCCCCTCATCACATATATTATATATTCCCTTATCAAGAAAAGACAAAATAATCTAGAAATGATAATATTTGTGAAGAAACTAAGGGTGTGGATTATAACTGATCAGCATTTTGAGTAAGATAAGTGTATGTGGGTGGAAGTGGTCAGGTACATTACATGGAGGATGAATCATCATATATAGAAACTACTCGTCTCCAGTAGAGTCGAGTCAATAAAGGAGGGAGAGCAGACCACACATGCTACCCATACATATATACGAGATAACTTTCTTTTCCCATACATATCATATTTTGGAGGGAATATTGACGTTAGTTTTGAGTCAAATTGTGGGACATTTTCTATAAAGGAACAATTCCAAGTTTCTTGCATCGCAAACTTTGTTCAGAAAACTTTTTTCAGTGAGGGAGTCATCATCCAAAGTAACTATGATTACGTGTCTTGATGTTTAAAATAATACCTGCCGACTGGCGACAATCAATGCAAAAACTTGTCGTACTTCAGTTTTTTATTTAAGCAGTGAAAATTCTTTTATAGAGAAAAGAAGAAACAAATTGACCAAGATGAACATCAGCAAATCTGACATTAATACTACAAGTAAAATTAAACTTGAGATGGTTGGTCGGTTTCACAGCAGCATCACTTTTCCTTTCTTCTTTAGATTTAAGATTGATCGAGTGTGTGAAATCCTAGGCTTCTTGTTGAACAACCAAATCTAATTTTCAAGAGCATGTAAGATGGTAATATAGTATATTAGTAACAAATAGGAAGTCGTGACGACAGACATATATATAAAAGGGAAAGCAGAGATTAAGAATGACAGCCACTTAGTTGGGGATTCAATTACAACCAAAATATTAATAATTATAGGAAGAAACAAATGGTAGGTGAAGTGGTTACAAGTTTCTTCAAAATATGGTATTTGCCATGCACTTTCCCACCCTTTTTTTTAAAGAGAAGTGTAGGAGGAAGAAGAAGTAGAGAAGATAGAGAGAGAGACTTAAAAGGAAAAGAAGAAAATAAGCAGAATGATGGAGATAAAGATTGGTGGAAATTGAAATGCGCACTACACAACACCTACACTACGCTTTTCTTTTTTTGTTTCTTTTTCTTCTTCTTGTTGAATGAAAAAATAATAATAATATTAAGAAAGAACACTCAAAAATGCTCTCTATAGCCAAGAACTAGCCCCACATCCACTCTTACCTCATCATTTTCATCAAGAAACTCTCTCTCTCACACACACACGCACAGATACACATCAACAATTGCACCCACAAACATTTTATCTCATTTCACACTACATACATACATACATAGATATAGATAAGATGGTTTTCTAAGATGTTTCTTTTTAATTGCCAATAATTTTGAAATTAAGCTAGTTTTTTTATGATGGGTTCTGGTTTTATGGTTTTTAGTGAAGAAAGATAGTGTCTTTGTTAAGTTGGTATTAGTTTTTTTTAGCAGAAATGGGAAATTGTTGGTGTAGATGGGAGTCTTCAGTTTACGGAGTCTCATCAAATGCAAAACCAGGTATGTTGTCTTCCACTCTCTCATATGTCTCCTCCTTGCAACTAACTCTAGTTTCATTTCATTTCTTTCCGCAACTTAGATTCATTCTTTGCTTGTCTATAATATAACTCTTATAAAATTAATGTTCCAAACTCTGAAATGATCATGCAATATTTTTCTCTGCTTTTAGTCTCTGTTTAAGATGTGTTTTGCCAGTTGCATGTTCAGTTTGTTTATTATACTCTGGTGCATACATCATTTCAGATTTCATCAAGTTTCGTACTAAATCCCTGATTTGATCTTATCTGAAAGCTAACTCGAAAGTGAGCTCTTTTAGTAGTACGTTGTTCTGTTTTTTTTTTGTTCTTGCATTCTTTATTTTTACGGATTAGTATCTTCATATCTCTTTTTTTTCACTGATTACAATTTTTATATCGACACCTGAATGATCGAGATCCTAAATCTAACCGTTCTAGATTTCTTAATTATGCTAACAAAAATATTGATGAAAAGTGGATATGATTCTTGGTTTGTTCCCACTAATAAAGGAGGTGCACTTTTTTATATTTCGCTCACAGTGACTAATGAGTCGATGCTTTCCTACATTTTTTTGTTCTTTTCTTGGCCCCAATCTGTTATCTTAAACTGTTAGCTTCGGTAGCTGTGGATTCCCCTTTCGAATTTTTCTGAAGTTGATTTACTGTGTTCATTTTATCTCTTTTCCCCTGACTTTGTACCAATCACACAGTTTTAATAGAACATTTATATGAACATCATTGTTATTGAGTCCAAGTATTGCAGTTAAATTTAATCTTTCCTTTTTATGTCTGAGAAGAATACGTTTCAGCATGATTATTATAGATACAATTGTTATTTCACAATCTGAAATGTTATTCTTTTAGTATCTCCAAAAGACCAAAATCCACAAGGGAAAACAGGACAGGATGTCAGGAAGCTACCATCAAATCCTGAAGAAGTAGAAAACTTGCGCCGCGATTCGGCTGCAAATCCATTGATTGCATTTACATTTGATGAACTGAAAATAATCACTGGAAACTTTAGGCAAGACCGTGTTTTGGGAGGAGGCGGATTTGGAAGTGTTTACAAAGGTTTTATCAATAAGGACTTAAGAGCGGGGCTTGAATCCCTTCAAGTTGCAGTTAAGGTTCATGATGGTGATAACAGTTATCAGGGCCACAGGGAGTGGCTGGTAATCCTGAAATGCTTTTTTAAACTGCTAAGTTGAATTGAAACTTCATTTGTTTCTTTTTGTGGTAATCTTTTATCTGGTGTAATGTGAATTCTTAGGCAGAAGTCATATTTCTGGGGCAGCTTTCTCATCCAAATCTGGTGAAATTGATTGGATACTGCTGTGAAGATCAGCACCGTGTTTTGATATATGAATATATGGCACGGGGTAGTGTAGAGAACAATTTATTTTCAAGTAAGCTCCTTTTAACTCAGCCATGTCTACATATTGAAACGCTCAAGACATTTTCTTTATTGGCTGCTTGATGCTAAAATTAAAATAATGGGATACCTAAACTTGATGATATTGTTATCGAGAAAATGATTAAATAGTCATTATTTATAAAAGCATAATCCTCCTTTTTATTATGGGTCTCTTTTTCCACCTTGACAACTTTCTGCTTGCACCACCTGATAATGGATAATTCTAAATGTTTGTAAAGCAATGTTGGAGATACATGATATTGCATTATTTTTGTCCCCAAGTTAAATCTTTGAGAATAGTTAAAGGTATCCTAGGTGAACCTTAAAGAATGATATCAATATCCAACTTAGAATTCTTGAATGATTTAGTGCAATTTTATTAATACTTGAGCATTATTAAATGCTTTAACTATCTGTCCAAAAAAAAAAAAGCTTTACCTCTTAAAAATGTCTTGGCTGGTGTGATTAGTGAGGCTTTCTTTGTTTATTGCTTGTTGCAGTTAGCATTTGTGATTTGTCGTCGGCTTCTAGTCTTCTAAATGTAAAATCTCAACAATTGTTCCTATTTTGCTCCAGGAGTTTTGCTTCCTCTTTCATGGTCTATTAGAATGAAGATTGCATTTGGTGCAGCTGAAGGACTCGCTTTTCTCCATGAAGCTGAAAAACCTGTAATCTACCGTGATTTCAAGACATCTAATATTCTCCTAGATCAGGTTTGCTTTTTTCTTGCAATGTCAGATTTGTAAGATAATTCCTACGCATTATTCAAACTAATGTAGCACATGGATTCATTTGCATGTTGTTGAGAATACATGTGAGATTTAAAGTGTCAGAAATACCTAAAACAGCTAAAATTAATGAACTTTATTGCTGGAGGGATGGCACTATCATTGTGTTCATGTCTAAACAGGACTACAATGCCAAGCTCTCTGACTTTGGCCTTGCAAAAGATGGACCCATGGGAGACAAAACTCATGTTTCCACTCGTATTATGGGAACATATGGCTATGCAGCACCTGAGTATATAATGACTGGTAAGATTTTTTTCTAGATTAATCTATTCTCGATGATGTTGTCATTTCCTGCGACTTCGGATCTAGCCACGCAAAATGCATGGCTTCGACATCATGAGTGGAGAAGTAGTACCTGGAATAGCCAGTGTCCGCGTGCAGGAATTGATGAGCATACATTATGGATTATTAAGCAGGCAGTGTAACTTAATGCAGGGCATTTGACTCCAAGGAGTGATGTGTATAGCTTCGGAGTGGTACTTCTGGAGCTTCTTACTGGAAGAAAGTCGCTGGACAAATCACGGCCAGCGAGAGAACAGAACCTGGCAGATTGGGCGCTTCCATTGCTTAAAGAGAGAAAGAAAATGTTGAGCATGGTGGATCCAAGACTAGAAGGAGATTATCCGATAAAAGGAGCACACAAGGCAGCAATGCTGGCATATCATTGCTTGAATAGAAATCCAAAGGCAAGGCCCTTAATGCGAGACATAGTGGATTCTTTGGAGCCTCTGCAAGAAGCGGAAGAGGCATCGTCAGCGGAGAAACCAATGATTAGTATCATTAATGGTGATGTTAAAAGAAAAGAAGAATCAGTGTAAGTGAAGGGCTATTTTGTTTGCCTTTGTTTTGGGTATGATCATGTTAATTAAGTAGCTTAGATCTCCTCTCATGCAGAAGTGGAGAGTTTTTGGAATGTTAATAGATGAATATATATATAGCTTTTGTTTCGTTTGCTTAATATATGTCGTTCGTGCATGTCTATGGAGTTGGCTTAGTAGTGTTTTCTTTCTAGCTCCCTTACCTGAATTAATTGATCAGTTGCATGTTTCTTTATTGAGAATTGAAAGTAGTTATCAGCATATAATATAATAAATGGGACGTCACTTCAGTTGAGAAATAATACGTATAGTTGCATGCTTGAAGTTTGAGGGAATTTAGCATGCGCATGTCGAATAAAATCACACCATCGTAGAGGAGAGGATGGATTCGTACAAGTAAAAAAACATAGAAGGAGGTGACTGTGAGTGGATTTGGTGGTGATTCAAGCCTCAGAATTTCAAATACGATGTGCATGTGAAAGTAATACGAAATTATAAAAGTATTAAAATATGCTAAGAATAAATAAATAAGACAAAAAAAATTAAATCACAAGTGTCTAGATTATATTACAAATACTCTTATTTGGCATGAAAATATAAAGACTAAAATTCAAAGAAAAATAGTAAATTACTACACTAAAACTACATTATGACAAAAAAAGAGGGTCGGCTTTCATGTGATCTCTTTGTCGACCTTATATAGTTTTTATTGATAACTGTTTGTCTCTTTTTTCGTGGTGAGAAAGGCGACAAATGTCGTCCTTCCTAACTGCGGTCGCACAGAAACAGAGTTAGGAATAAAAATAATAAATGCGAGCGTGCCAGGAATTTTTAAGTTATTCCAAACTTCTAATCGTAAAATGACTTAAAATTAAATTTAATTAAAACGCGCAATCCGACAATCTAAAAATCAAAACGATTGTTAATGAGAAAAATAGAACGATCTTTTCTCATAAGTCCTTGACTCAAATGAACTCAAAAATCGTCAATCGACAACGATAAAATAACAAGAAATGTGCTTAGAACATTAAAACTAAGCTGATAATAGAGCTTGAAAAAGTACTAAAATAATAGTGTACGAAGACACTGGGAAGAAGAACAAATGCTCTGAAAATAATCTTGATGTCTGAAGAGTTGAGTCTGTAAGTGATGTTGATCAT
>CANYCX012402278.1:0-17792 GCA_948193385.1 Breynia disticha f. nivosa | reverse complement strand
TGTAATGCTAATAGCGAAATGCATAAATCGATAAAGCTGGGTTAGAGGTTTTGGTTCGAGAAGAGATTCTGTGCCGATCAACTTAATCTTAGTTGTTAATTTAATCGAGAGGTACTTTAGCATATAATAGGCATTTCTGCAGTCCAATATTCTACTTTGTCAATAGTATTTAGATCACACACATATGAAATTGTGGGATGAATCGAAGTCTAGATATCTACCATTTATCATTAAATTTACCATTTTATCCTTTTGTCGTATCTCATTTGTTTAATCATTTGTTTTTATAATTCAAAAATCAATAACCCTTTCGATAGATTAGATAATAATTTAAATTGAGAGTAGTAGTACTTGACCGGACCCGTGGATACGACACTCGACACTTCGTTTTCTATACTATATGCGATAGGTGCGCTTGCCTTTATTACATTTCTTTTAGTATCGCTAAAGAACGTGTCATCTATGCCAGCTAGGGGCATTGTTATGGTGGACAGAGTGTTGAGGAACTGTGAGCTAAAAATTGGGAGCTGAGTTACTTTGCAGATTTGATAGTGATGAGGATGACAGACTTTGGGGTAATAATGGGGATGGATTGGTTGTCTAAAAATAGGGCAGTAGTGGATTGGTGTGCGAAGGAGGTGGTCGTAGAGGTTGATGGCGAGAAGAGGGTATTGCTAGTAGGCGAGCGGAGGGTTATACCATCTTGTTTGGTGTCTGCAACGATGGCAGCAAGATTGATCAGAGAGAGGTGTGAGGCTTATCTAGCATGTGTGACAGATTTGGAGCAGAAAAAGTTGAGAGTTGGGGATGTCGAGATAGTAATTTAGTATCCAGAGGTATTCCCAGATGAGTTGTCGGGTTTTACCACCGTAGAGAGAGGTCGACTTTGAGATTGAGACGGTGCCAGGGGTAGCACCAGTTTTAATAGCTCCATACCGAATGGCAGCAGTAGAGCTGTAGGAATTAAAGAAGCAGCTGGAGGAACTTCTTGAGAAAGGCTTTATCCGACCGAGCGTATCACCTTGGGGCGCACCGGTTCTGTTTGTTAGGAAGAATGACAGGAGCATGCGACTGTGTATAGATTACCAGCAGCTGAATAAGTTAACTGTGAAGAACAATATCCACTGCCGAGAATTGATGATTTGATAGACCAATTGCAGTGAGCTACAATATTTTCAAAGATAAACTATTGGCAGTTGCGAGTAGAGGAGAGCTCTATTCCTAAGACCCCATTTAAGACTCGTTACGGCCACTTTGAATTCACTGTGATGTCGTTCGGGTTGACTAACGCACCAGCAGCCTTTATGGCTTTAATGAACAAGATTTTCCAACCGTATTTGGATCGATTCCTGGTCGTCTTTATAAATGACGTACTGGTGTATTCCCGAGATTGGTTGGAGCATGAGGGTCACTTGAGGGAGGTGCTAGAGGTACTTAGAGAAAAGCAATTGTATGCAAAATTTGAGAAGTGTAAGTTTTGGATGAAAGAAGTCATGTTTTTAAGACAGGTGATTTCGACAGAGGGTGTGATGCCAGATCCCAATAAGATTAAGGCGGTTCAGGAGTGGGAGGCTCCTAGGAATGCAACTGAGGTACGCAGTTTCTTGGGATTGGCAAGTTATTATCGGAGGTTCATTGCAGATTTTTCTAAGATAGCAAGGCCGATGACTAACCTTCTGAAGAAAAGCACTCCTTTCGTCTGGAATGACCGATGTGAGGAGAGTTTTCAAGAGTTGAAAAAGAGGCTGGTAGAGGCTCCAGTACTTGTTTTACCGACTGATGGTGGAGGATTTGTGGTGTACACGGATGCTTCTAAAGCGGGATTAGGAGGCGTTCTAATGCAGAATGGGAGAGTGATTGCTTATACCTCCAGACAGTTGAGACAACATGAAGTAAACTATCCGACCCATGACTTGGAGCTAGCTGCTATCATTCACGCCTTAAAAGTGTGGAGGCACGACTTGTACGGTGAAACTTTCCAAATTTTCACCGATCACAAGAGCCTTAAGTATATTACTACGTAGCGGGAATTGAACTTGAGGCAGAGGAGGTGGATAGAGCTTCTTAAGGATTACGATTGCCCCATAAATTATCACTTGGGCAAGGCTAATGTAGTTGTTGTTGCATTGAGCCGGAAGAGTAGAGAGGATGAAGATTCTGTGACTTACCGGGCATAGTCACTATTTGCATTAAGGGAGTTAAGTGCAGCTTGATGTCTTCTAGGGTGAGATGTTAGCAAACATCTAGGTCTGACCTCAAATGAGAGAGATGATTGCGGAGAGACAGAAAGAAGATGAGCATTTGATGAAAATAAAGAAGAAAGTGGAGAAAGGGAAGTTGACTACACTGCATCGGTTAGATGAGGATGGTATCCTTTATTACGGAGAGTGGTTGTGTGTTCTAGAATTGGCAAAGGTTAAGGAAGTTTTGATGACAGAGGCGCACTCTTCTCCACTTTCAGTGCATCCTGGCAGCACCAAAATGTACAGAGACATAAGAGATATGTACTGGTGGGTGAATATGAAGAAGAAGATCGCAAATTTTGTAGCTCAATGTCTGCCTTGCCAGCAAATCAAGGCAGAGCATCAGACTTCAGCTGGGAAGTTGAGACCTTTGGAGATTCCCGAATGGAAATGAGAGAAGATTACTATGGACTTCATAGTTGGGTTGCCGAAGACGTTTAGACAATATGATGTCGTGTGGGTGATAGTTGACAGATTGACGAAATCTGTGCACTTCTTGGTGATCCGGCAGGAGGATACCTTAGACAAGCTGGCAAGCTTGTATGTGGTAGAGATAGAGAGGTTGCACGGGGTGTCTATGTCCATTGTATCAGATAGATATCTGCGGTTCACTTCTCAATTTTAGAGGAGTCTGCAGGACGCGATGGGCACCAGAATACGGTTCAACACCGCATTCCATCACCAGACTGACGGTGAGAGGACTATCTAGACTGTCAAGGATATGATGAGAGCTTGCGTGCTAGAGTTCGGGGGTAACTGTGATGATCACCTTCTATTGATAGAATTTGCTTAAAACAACAGTTACCACTCGAGCATTGGGATGGCACCATATGAGGCTTTGTACGGGAGGCGGTGCCAGAGTTCAGCATATTGGGATGTAGAGGGGCTGAGACAGATAGAGGGACCTGAGTTAGTTCAGTAAAGGCTTGAGAAAGTGAATGTAGTGAAGAGGTGTATGCAGACCACACAGGATTGTCAGAAGAGTTATTTTGATTGGCATCACAGAGAGGTGTCGTATGAGGTCGGAGATAAGGTGTTCTTAAGAGTATCGCCTTGGAGAGGCGTGATCTTGTTTGGAAAGAAATGGAAGTTGAGTTTGAGATATGTGGGACCCTACGAGATTATTGAGAAGGTTGGACCACTTGATTATAGGCTTCAGTTACCAAAGGAGTTGTCCAGACTTCACAATGTATTCCATGTCTCGATGTTGAGGAGGCACCGTTCTAATCCGAGTCACGTGCTTAGTGCACCAGATTTAGAGGTTTCAGAGAATCTCACCTACAAAGAGGAGCCAGTAGAGATCTTGGATTGACATATCTGACGGTTGAGGAATTGAGAGATTCCAATGGTGAAGGTGAAGTGGAGTTTTCCTTTGCCTAAGGAGGCAACTTAGGAGGTCGAGAGCGATATGCGGGAGCGGTACCCACATTTGTTTCCCTAGGCTTGATGTGGTTGAGGTATGTTTCTAATCCTTGTTGATTGTTTGAGTTAGAATGCTAAGTTGGAATGTTTGGATTTAAGTTTAAGAGTTGGGTTATGATGTTGTAGTTTAAGTTAAGTGTTTTGGATTTTGGAAACCTAACTTGTCTCAATTTTGGGGACGAAATTTCCTAAGGGGGAGAGTTGTAACGCCCAAAAAATTCTACGAGAATATTACGAGAGTTCGCTGGAAAAATGTCGGAGGTTTGGCCAGGAATGGCCAGGGAACAACCAACGAAAGATTATGCTAAAGTGTGAACGAAAGATTATGCTAAAGCGTGAACGAAAGATTGATGTTGACTTACATTGCACCATGAGATTATGGCATTAGCATGAGCATTTTATGTATTTTCATGATGAGGGCCTCGTGTCCAACGTAGTATAAGTTGCCTCGTGCCCAATATGCACAAAGAGAGTGAAGTCTCTCTTATATGAAAACAGGGACCTCGTGGTCAATATGCGCAAAGAGAGTGAAGTCTATTAGGATTTGTGAAAAGATTAGCGGAGATTATGTGAAGTCTTCCTCTTGTGAATTTCAAGGCTCCGGAGCGGTACATTTGTGTGTGTGCATAAGCATCAACATTGTTCGCATAAGTATAACCATTCTTATCATTCATTCCTTTGCTATCATGACTTAAGTGAATGTTATTGTGAATTATTAAGATATATGTGGAGTCCTAAGAGTATGTGCAATGCGTATGGAAGAATGGGGATGATTAAATTTATGAGTTGATAATGGATATGGTTACTTTGCTTGCAAATGTGTTTGGAATGTTGCTTGTATGTAATATGTTAACCAGTATACTTTGTGACCATGATGAAGTAGGTTAATTAGGTGTTAGGATGCCTTTTAATGTGTGGAATTGTGTATGAAATAAATGTATAAGCAAATGGGAAACAAAGATAATATATTAAGTAATGATTTCTGCTGGATTAGGAATCTGCAGGTGTGAACGGACAAGGGAACGACCAGCTTGGCAGTTTCCCATGGTCGTTCCTTGAGGAGAATTTCCAGACAAGGGCCAAACGGCCAGGTGAAACGGCCAGGAGGCTGTTCCCCTTGGTCGTTCCCCCTGTTCTGATTTCTTAAATGGAATAGTTAAGGGGTGTTTGAGCTGGTATGTTTTGTTTATCGTTTAATAGACTTAATATATTATGTTTGTGTAGAGGTTAGGTCGCGAGGCCGAAGGTTCCCCTGCGCACTCAGCATCATAACTATACGGATTCACTTACTGAGTCATCTTCATACTCACCTTTAATTTTGTTGTGTATATGTGTGCAGAGCGACAGTAGCCGTTGCAGGGACATTCTTTTTGGGCGGAGCTAGGACGTGTGATATTCGCAACGAGGTTGGCTCCTATAGGATTTTGGAAAACTCATCTTTTGCATTATGTTCATCTATACCACACATAGTATAGAATATTGGCACATGCATTATTTTAAACCAAACCATTTGCTTCCGCATGTTTTTATAACTGATTGTATTTTTGGCAAACAGTGGTCGGGTTTAATGAAATGCATGCATGCCATTCTTATATATATATATATATATATATATATATATATATATCCTTTGATTTGAATTGTGTTATTGCTTAAAAAGAAAAAAAAATGGGTGCGAAAATCGAGATTTCTGGAAAAATGAACTATAGAAAATGGGGTTCATAGTCGAGACAAAATTTTTATTAACGATGTTAAAGATGCATTGTTGTCTAAAGAATTAAAAAAAATATGTTTCAGTTTTGGAGCAAATATTGAAAGCTCTGGATTAAAAGTTCATAATGGCAGAAGGAAGAGTAACAAAAATAAGTTGATGTGTTACAATTGTAAGGAGTATGAACATGTAAAGGATTGTCCTTGAAAGATAAACAAACAAGAGTTAAGAGAAAACATTATTCCAAAGGGGTTTTGTGCCATTACAAGACAATTTTGATAAGGGAAAGAGGAGTGAAGTGTTGACTATTGACATAACTAATGGTGCAGGTGACTAGGATATAGACATCTGTGCAGCTTATCATCACATGACTTATTCTCGAGAGCTGTTTACTTTATTCAAACTTGGCCTAGCATAATCAGACATGGTCATCAGTTGAAATACTGAATTCTACTGAAGGAATTGGTTAACCGATAGATGCAGATTTTCCTTTGCCATTATTACTTTTATATCTGTATCTCTTTCTAACCCTTGCTTAATTGTGTTGTGTAGCCTAGTATGAAGAGTCTGTTCAATCTCTGGATCAAGACTGATTAATCTCTTCGAAGTTTTTTGGGTCATAAACAAGACAGCACTTGCAACTAAATTAAACAGCGCACCCAACATAATTTTTGAAAAAGAAAATAGAACCAACAAGTAGCAAAAAGAAATTAACTAAACAAAACAAACAATCCAAAACAACAAAATAAAAAAAAATAAAGTAAATAAACAAACAAAAATAAAATGGTTGAACTAATAAAGCTCAATTTTGATTAATATCTAGTATCCTGTAACAACGTCAAAAACTTGATGTTATCCTAAGCTACTTCTAAAACAGACAACATGCAAGTGCACATATCAAGTGTCGATCCCACAATGATTTGATTATTAGCTAATCACTTTGCTACTATTATCTAGCCTACAAATTATAATGGTTGTAAAGTAAATAAAATATAAAACTATTTAAACTAAATCAAGACTAAGAAATTGAAGAGGTGAAAAGACAATGTTAAAAGGTAGCACCTACCTATCGAATCTCCAAAGATTGTTCGACTATCCATTGTTAATTGCTATGCTACTTTTATTGTAATTGGACCATGGTAATAATTAACTTATATTAATTTCTCTCTCGAGCAATTAATACTTGATTTTAAGTAATTTAACATGAAATCTTTTCTAAAGCAAAACTCATAATGATGCACCAATGACTTGTGAATCACTATTAAGATTGATCTTAATCTGAAAGATTTATGGTGATCTATCTTTAGATTTACATGTAATTCTATTTAATTGTGAATGCTCTATCATATATTAATGTTTTGATTAACCCTATACGAATCAACAATCAATTACAAGTGTGCAATCAAGCAATTAACCATAAAGAATTATAAATAGTAAATGAATCTCAAATCTGCAATAAACAACTAACATCAACAATACCTAATCATCAATTCAACAATCCAAGATTCATTTCAACCTAGATACCTAATAATATTTAATTCATCATTGAATACAAAACAAAGTAAGAGAAGAAGAAAACCCATCATATGCAGGAAAATCCATTAGGAATTGACTGCAAAAATTTGTCTGCTTCGAATCTTAGTTGCTGCTTGCCTTCTCTTGCATCTCCAATCTCCCAAAATCCCTAATTCTCACTTGGTCTCTGTTCTATTTTGTCCAAAGATGAAGTTGTATCAATTTGATTAAATGAGGTCTTTTATACCCCAGTAGCTAAATTCTCAAATTTTTTTGCGTGTCGTCGTTCAACTGCACGACTAAGAAAAATGTTTGTGTAATGAAATTTCTGTGTTCGTGTGATTATTCATTAATCCTTTGACCAATTAGACTGACATTAAAATGACCATGTAATAAATGTCTGTGTTGTGCAGTTATCCAGACACTTGCGTTTTCACTCGCTTTCATTACGTTTCGTCGCGTTTTCTTTTGAATGTTGTACGTAGTCATTAGAACAACTTCAATTGTTCTGTTACGCCAATTCAAAAATCTTTCTTCCATGACTATTCTAAACTAAATGGACAAACAATTCTAATTTTTCTGTCGGACAGGAATTTGGAAAAATAATAAATATTAAATATATCAAACAATTGGTCAAGAATAGCTGGAAATGAAGAGATGATATTTTCTTAAAAAAAGTGTAAATAATTTTTTTGACAAAAATATCCATATTTATTCAAATAAATTTTATTCATAACTCATTTTTGTTAGACTGTTTCTAATGATAAACGTTCGAAATATATATAAAACAAACATAAATAATAACTGTAAATATGTGGAAAAGAACATTTATAATAGAATTTACAAGAAGAGCTACTTTTTCACTTCAAAGTAGTTAGAGCCCTATCTGCAGTATTTACTTATGATGCATCCAACACGGTGATGTCCATATCTGCATTAAATTCCATCACTCAATATCTATTTTCACTCAACAATACATTTCCATGCTCTGAAAACAAACCAGCATTCTTTGCAGAATCATACAGTAGGATTTTAGATATTGCTGTATAAAATACACCACACTGTTAAAATAGCAGTAACATTATTAGAAATATTTATCACCACTGAATTTGTTTGCTTCAGTCTTTGGTTTTACACGAGGCATTGACTTATTAGTTAAATTTTAAAATTTCGATCGAAGATGGAATTGTTGCATGAATGAAAGTGCTTATTTTAAACTGGAGATCTTTATATGACATCACAAAGATCACCACACAGGTCTTTGAATTAGACATAGCAAAAATTTACCTAACCTCATCCGATACAAAGTATCCGACACGACCCGAATACAACTTTGTCCCATATCACTCGGGACATTTTTTCTTCCCTATAAACCTGTCTTTCCAACACATCTAACTCTCATATCTACCTAATGAAACTCACATGTCTTTGTTTGTAAGGAGGAAGATAAATCTCCTCCACTTGTTGTTTCGAGTTGGATCTCTACCAACTCACTGTCACTTCACTCCCTTTCTCTCATCATCCACGAAACATAAACTCACCTTCATCCCCTCCATAAATCTCTGAAACACACTAAATTTAACTTTATGCTGCAATGAGTCCAGTAATTTTCCTCTTCCTCTCTTGTTTTTTAATGAAGTCAATGTCTTCTAAGGTTGACTTACCAAAAACCAATGCTCATATCAGAGTTATGGGTCTAGTTTACTGTGACATTTGCTCCAATAATACCTTCTCTAGACACAGCTACTTCTTACCAGGTGAGTTCAACTTTAACTTTTATGAATTTCTGGATTCTAGCTTCAAGCATTTAGAGTACACTAACTTTATAGCTTCTCTTGGTAAAAAAATAGTGTCAAATACAGGTGCGGAAGTGAGAATAGACTGCAAATTCAAAGCTATTTCACCAAAGACCAGAGAGCAAATATCATTCTCAGTGAACAGAACGACTAACAGATATGGTGTTTAGAAGTTAGAAATACCTTCTATTGATGGCATTGCATGTGTAGAAGCCTCAATTGCATCAGCCTGTCAAGCAAGCTTAATGTGGAGTTCTGCAAAATCATGCAATGTTCCTGGATACAGGTCCACTTCTGATGAAATGGTAATTAAAGTAAGGAAAGCTAATGTCTGTATATATAGTCTCAGTGCTTTGAAGTTCAAACCATCAAAAGTAGACATTAGCTTATGTAAAAATTGAAGGAAAAGAAACTCTTCTTTTTTATGTTTCTTTGATTAATATTCTAGAAAACAATGCCTTTGATTTCCAATACTTTTTGTTTGTGACTGAGAGAATTTATAATTTATAATCAACTTCATTCATTTCAAAAACTCCTTCAGAGAGGAACTTATGAAGGGTTTCATTATTGTGTCATTTTTTCGCTCTTTCGCTCGTTGACACGTGTCCCATCCGATACATTTAATAACGAGGAAATTCAATTTGACTTTTCAGTCAACTAGTGTGCCTCAATGCATTTTGGAAAGAATGAGCTAGCTCTAGGTTTAAGTGACATTTTACGTCTAATAACAACTCATACGTTGATGTCATGAATCCCACATTGGCTAGGTTGTATTGCTATGTTTAATATATAATGAATAACAAACCTCTTCCCATAAGGTGCTTTTTGGGAGTGAGTTAGACCCAATTTAATATGGTATCAGAGCCACCCCTAGTTCAATGGTTTGGGGCGGTGCCCGACCTTAAGTTGTCTAAAGCCCATTTTTTTTTTCTGTTCATCCCGATTTGTGCTGAGGGGGGTGTGTGATGAATCCCACATTGGCTAGGTTGTGGTGCTATGTTCAATATATAATGAGTGACAAACCTCCTCCTATAAGGTGTCTTTTGGGAGTGAGTTAAGCTCAATTTAATATGTTATCAGAGCCACCTTAGTCCAATGATTTAGGGTTGTGCCCAGCCTTAAGTTGTCTAAAGCCCTTTTTTTTTTTCTGTTCATCCCGATTTGTGCTGAGGGGGGTGTGTGATGAATCCCACATTGGCTAGGTTGTGTTGCTTTGTTCAATATATAATGAGTGATAAACCTCCTCCCATAAGGTACCTTTTAAGAGTGAGTTAGACCCAATTTAATAGTTGATTCTTCAACTCATACAGCTCTCGAGGGTTCCTTAATCAAAGCTGAAATGGTGTGATATTCGAACTAACTACCTATTTATAACCTATTGAACCAAAAACACAGAGTCCAAGTAGATAAATATTGAAAACAATAAATGAAGAAACTATGATACTTTAAAGATAGATAGCTAAGATGGAAATAGTAAATGAATAAAATTCTAATTCTTTAAACATAAATGAGCTTAAAAGCTAACAGCTAACTGCTGATAAAAGGATCGAAGCTATAGACATATTTGCTTGACCTTATCTTGTTCTTTATAGTAAGTATTTGAAAATAAAAAAAATGGGCAGAATAAAATAAGAACTAAGGCTCAATGCTAAGAATAATGGGTTCATTACATAACTACCCAACTTTTCTTTTGGGAAAATTTAACTAACTTTATACATAAGATTTGTATATTGAGAAAATGATCATTACCTTTGTTAATTAAAAATATGGCAATTCAAACCTTCTTTATTTAAAAAACAGCCAACTATAACTAACTAAAAATCAGGAGCATGTATTATGCGTGATTCTCACTCCCTAAAATCTCTCTCGATACAAAATCTCAAAATCTACCAAAATTTATCCTATCAAACATATTTTCACTTTCATAAACCCACAATCAAAATGAAAAAAAAAAACCAAAATCAACACAATTATCAATTAGAGAAATCAAAAAGCAATCCAAACGTTTTTTTTTTCAAAAATCAAAGAAAATAGATGAAGAATCATGTTTGAAGAAATCAACTAGTGTGCTTCAACCCAGGTATGAAATCAAGTAAAATCATTCTTATTGATTGCAGTTTCGAGTCAATTTTTATCAAAATTCCATAATCCCACAATTTTCTGGAATTTCACGACAGAGATGAAATTTTAAAGTTTTTGTTCTCTGAAGTTCACAAAGGTTCATATTAGCAAGTTCACATAAACATATACATGTATTTGATCACACGTTATAAGGTTCACAGAAGTTCACATGTACAAGTTCATATAACATATAATCAACTTAAACACATGTTTTAAAGTTCACAGAGGTTCACATGCACAAGTTCACAAAAAAAACTCAATCATTTCACACTCGTTCTAAGGTTTACAAATGTTCACATGCTCAAGTTAAAAAAAACTCCATTTAAAACACTTGTTATAAAGTTCACAAAGATTCACAAGCTCAAGTTCACAAAAACATATAATTTACTTAACGCATGTTTTAAGGTTCACAGAGATTCACATGATTAAGTTCAAAAAACAAAAGTTCACATATGATTGAAAAGGATACTTCAGAACAAGTATAGGATGTTCACATAGGTTCGAATGCACGGAGTTCAATATATGTCCACGAACACGTCATCACAAATCACTATAGTTCACATAAGTTCACATGCACAGGCTAACATATGTGTTTACAGACACTTCATCACAAGAATCAAAAGTTCACAAATGTTAACATGCATAATATAACATATGAATTAACTGAAATATATCCTAAAAAACAGAAGTTCACATAAGTTCACATGCATAATATAAAATATGGTATGACTATTTTCTTAATATACAAACATTAAAATGACAAAAATATAAAATAAATTTAAACAACTAACATATTCATAATTAACCAACATAGGGTGTTATATCTTAAAAAGTAAACTTAAAATGTAACATCCTTGGCAATTACCTTTTTCTTTTTTAATTACATGCTCTTAAAATTTTTAAACTCTTCTCACAACTACTTTTCTTTTTATACTCCTTAAGATTCAACTATAAAAAGGTGAAAAACTCCAATTCTCTAGCAAACACTTTCAACTTATGTTTGTTCCACAACTTAAATCTTTTATTTGTTAAAAAAATCAATTATATAACCATCAACTACTTAGATTTTTACAGAAAAAAATATTATGTATAAAATATTTATATATATGAGTCTAATATTTAATATAAATATCATGAGTTTTATTTGATACAAAGTTGTGAAAAAAATTAAATGTTGGATAAAATCACCTGAAATCAACTATCAATTTTAAAATTGAACATTTAGATTTTACTCCTTATTTATATATTTGAAGTTTATACAAAAGATATAATATGTAGTGTCGATTCAAATTTTTATTAATTGGCATATATAATTGGCTTCTCGTAAACAAAAAATATTAATTAGTTTCTCAACTATTTTTAAGAGATATATAAAATTTATACAAAGTTAGTTTTTACAAAATTTATGAACATATAAAAAATTAGTATATATCAAGTTATAAGTTTATAATAAGTTTAAATTGATAAAAAAAATTTACTTTTATTTATTAATTTATAAATAATTCTCACTATTAGAATATATGAAGTTGATATAGTATTTACATAAAATTATTATTCAAATTAAAAATTATAAAAATTTGATAATAAAATTAATCTTTACAAATCAAGAAATAATATAAGAAGTCAGTATATATCAAGTTATAAATTTGTTTTAAGCTAAAATACATTGAAAAATAGATATAAATTTGTGTTGAAACTATGTATACATATATGAAATTTATGTAAATTTATATGAAGTTTATATTACAATTAAAACAACAATAAACGCGGCTCCGTATAAAATGTAAAAAAAATCATAAAGAATGTAATAAAAAAAAGAAAAAAAACGTATTATCAGTAAAAATTTTAAAATATTGAAATTTTTGTAATAAAAAAGGAAAAAATGGTAGAGAATATAATTAATCCAAGAATAATAGTAGTAAATGTGTTTGATCACTTGTGTCTATTGGGCTTTTTTGTATAATCGTGTGGAATAAAGTACATGGGTTATCAGGGCTGGAAAAGAGGTACTTCTTAAATTCATTGCGCAAGCTTTACCAGCTTATACAATGAGCTTGTACCTGTTACCTGAGACATTTTGCGATGAATTGCATAAGATTATGAATGCCTACTGGTGGAAAGGGAATGCGGATAGCAAAGGAATTAAATGGATGAAATGGGAGCGGCTATGTGTGCGAAAACAATGTGGGGGAATTGGTTTTAGAGACCTCAAAGATTTTAACAGAGCACTTTTGGCCAAACAAGGTTGGAGACTACTAACTAATCAACAAAGTCTAATGGCTAGAATTCTGCAAGTCAAATATTTTCCAGGTAGGTCTTTTATGGACGCTGAAATTGGGAATTACACGAGTTAGGAGCATTTGGGTAGGCAGTGAAATCATAAGGAAGGGTTGTCGTTTGTAGGTTGGGTTAGGGGACTTTATTAAAGTGTGGAAAGACTACTGGTTACTTAGTGGTGATAATGGGAAAATCATGATCGAACCTCGAACTGGAACGGAAGAATTAACAATCAAAGATTTAATAGTGGACCAGCAAAGAAGATGGGATGAGATTTTAAATTAAAGCACTATTCAATGAAGAAGTCAGTAGCATCATTCTTGCTATCCTTCTAAGTAATCAGAACATAGAGGATAGATAGTGTTGGTTAGGAGACCCAACTGGTATTTACAATGTGAAGTCAGGCCACGAGCAAGCACAATTGAATAGGGCATCTTCAGAAAGGAGGGAGGATGATTTGTGGAAGAAGATTTGGAAGACTAAGGCACCTCCCAAAATGATTAACATGGTATGGAGAGCAGCCTGTGATGTTCTACCAACAAAAATAAGGCTAGTGAAAAAAGGTGTCGACGTTATAGAAGTATGCCCAGTGTGTAATCATGACTCAGAAACTACCATGCATGCCTTGTTAACTTGTAATGTTGCTAGGGAAGTTTGGCGTCAAGCTGGATTTGGAGGAGGCTTCACGCATGTATTTTCTTTTACTGATTGGTTGAGGCTACAGCTGAACAAGGAGAATTATCAAAGGAGAAGTGATATTGTTACCTTATGTTGGGGCTTATGGAGTAATAGGAATGATTTGGTTTGGGCAAGAAAAGGGTTAAATGTGAGAGGCATCATCTACAAAAGTTTGCAGCTGTTGAACTCTTGGAAAAATTGCAAGCCAGGAATCATAGAGGCATATGCTCAAGTTGGGCTGTTTTCAGACACGGACCAGGCAAGATGGAGGAAACGTGAAGATGGATGGGTAGCCTGCTCAGTAGATGCGGCAATTTTCTCAGATACGGGAGGTTGTGCTATGGTTCGCAAAGACCATACAGGTCGTTTCATTGGTGGAAATGCGGTCAATTTTCACAAGTTGTGCGACCTGGCAATTCTGGAAATATTGGCAATCCGAGAGGCTCTGACATGGATTGAAGATAGGCTACTAAAGAAATTTATAGTGGAATCAGATTGTCAAGTAGTTGTGAAAGCCATAAGTGGGTCAGCTATGTTTAACTCTTACTTTGGCTTATTGGTTCATGATTTTAGAGACATTTTGACAACTCTAGAAGATGTTAGTGTTATGTTTATTGGGAGGTCTGCGAATAACTTAACTCATTCCTTAGTTAGAGCGGAGGGATTCAAACTAGGCCGATATGTTTGGAGATTCAATGCCCCACAATGTATTCAAGTCGCTCTGGCTTATGATTTAATTTGAATGAATTAATCATTATGTCTAAAAAAACGTACATGAGTTATTATTTTAAAAGACTCCATTTCCTTTTTTACTATACCAATTAAACATGTCCCATTAATGCTATTTTTTTAAAACTTCTCCATCTTTGATAGATAAATATATTGAATTAAAATCATTCATTTTTACACGTCTCTCTCGTCTTCTCTCTCTCTCTCTCTTAACTTTTTCTCCTGATGAATCCATTCAAGGTATTCTTTCTCTCTCCAGATGATCGTCATGCTTTATTCTTCGCATTTTTCTTTATGAATGAGATTTATGAGATCCTCGTCTTTTGTTGTGATCCATAATTGTTAAACGAATGAGGGTTTGCTCTTGGAGCGGGTAGGTTTTTTTGGGGGTTGACCCCTCTGCTTGACGACAGAGCCGTTGATTTCAGTTCTCTTGATGATTTACTTATATTCATTACTACTGGAGGCTAAAGGAAAATGGATATCAGTTGGCAAGGTAGTAAAGAGAGTTTTGTGAAGAAATTACGTGCTTGTTTGATTTATTGCCTTCTTCGTAGTGTTACTTACAGTGCTCTTTTGCTGCAGTCATGCTACTACACTAGTGCTTCTTCGTAGTCTTCAAGCTCAAGTTCCAGGACACAAAGGATGATAGATTTTTTCTCGTGATGTTACGACCGAAGAAAATCATATGAAAAAATCAGAGCAGTCGGTGCTAGATATGTGTGTTTTGTACCAGAAAGCAATATCATATGAAAAAAATTTAAATTTAGAGATCTTGAAAAAATTATTTTTTTGCTATTTTTAGTCAACTTTGTGTCAACTAGTTGTCAATTTTATCTGTGTGCTTAATTTTGACGGCGGTGCCTGCCACTGGTTTTAAAATTAGGGTTTTACTGTTTTTTTTTTGTCAACTTCTTTTTCCTACTATAAGTTGACAAGAATAGACAGCAAAAAAAACTGAAAAACATTAACAAAAAAAGTATCGATCCATGCACCTCTAACATACTCAATATACGTCATACCGTCTAAATTTGTAGCTTGTTTGTTCTTGATGATGTGTTTTGATGAGATTCTTTGGTTTGAGAATATAGGTATTTTGAGAGGTTTTTATGTTTTTGAATTTGGAATGTTTTTGAATTAGAAAGATTTTATGAAGAATCTTAACAGATTTGATCTATATATAATGTGATAGTATAAGAAATAGAATCATTAGAGATGGTATTATTGGAATTTGTTTCATAAGATTGTATATATGAAAAGATGATATTTTAAAAATAGTATATATGTAATTTAACCAATGGTGTGATCGTAAAAAGAAGTTAGCAAACAAGGCTTGAGTGAAAACTTTTTAGCATTTACAAGTGAATACAAAATTAATTAGCAAAACAGGCTGATATGTGGCTTTCCACCGTTCAAACTAGTGGAAAATCATCAAATCACTCAAAATTAATCATTTATGTTATCATTACTAAAATATAATCATGAGGTCAATCATTAATTATTTATTTTATTTAAAATAACAATTCTAATCATCAAATTAGTCATTAAATCATATAATTAACTCAAATAATAACTTCAATGATTAAATTAAATTATGAAATTATAGTCATTATTAAATTATGAGTGGTTTATAAAAAAATTAGAGAAATAATTTAAAAAAGATAATTTTTTTGACATAAATAATTTTTTTTAAAAAATAATAATTAAATAAATTAATAATAATAATAAATTAATATAAATAATATAATTTTGTTAAAATTAAATAATTTGTCTGTATAAATAATCTAAAATTAACATAAATCAACTACAATCATTTTTGTTTTTCTTTGCTTTACCACAACATTACAAAATTTGAACAAATATTATAACTGGTGCAATAAAATATTATAGTAATTTATGTTAATTGCGTCATAGTTATATTAAATTAGTTTTTTTATAAATATGATTAATGATATAAATGTAATAAAAATTAAATGCATATTATTCGTGTCATAATCGTATGCTTATAAATCGTATTGTCATGTCAAAATTATCATTTTTACAAATTAAATACTTACAAATCTTATTACCATGTTAAAAATTACCATTTTTTTACAAACTAAGTCAACTAAGTCATTTTAAAAACTCTCCCTAATTTTTACTGTACAAAATACTCATATCTCTGTTTTGCTCTTTTTCCTCTGCATTCACTTAACACTTGACAAGAAAAATGCAGGACAACATTTTAAATTCAAAAGTTTCCTTCAATGTCACTTGAGTTGTTGGCAGCTATCACGTTCTTGCACTTCAGCTTTCACGTTCTGTTAGTTATTCTTGGCAGTCGTATCTATTTCACATCTTCCTGCGACTTCTTAGTTTTCTCTGACAGTTAAATTGTTTCATCCACCATTTCCTTCAAACTCGCATGACTGGTCCACATTAGGATAACAGTTACTTCACTTCGAACTTCAACTAACCGAACTCATATAATTGATGTTTGAACTTTTCTTGGTATATTGTTTGACATTTCCATTCTTCAATTTTACTTCAAATTCATTTGTTTTCTCATTATCCCATTTGAACTCATCACTCAAAAGAATTGTCATTCATATTAAATGTACTATAATCACATTAATTTTCATGACAATCTTTTAATCATTACATTTTCTGATTTCACGTTTCCTTTAGAATTTTACCAACTTTATTATTTATTCAATCTTTGTCTCAGGTTTTGAAGTTCGATTTTGACCCTACTATTAAAACTTAGCCTCTTGTTGTCTTTCAACTTAACCTGAAAATTTCATTTCAATAATCGATGTTAGTAGTCAAGGGTCTCCCCAAGATTAAACTAACTGATAAGGATTGACTGACAATAAGCTTGTTTGCTTTGAGGACTTATGAGGAAGTTTTTATTGTTATATAAGGGTCACATAAAGAAACCCAAGTCACCACTTATAGTGAATTAGTTTCACGTACATTCAGAGAAAAGATCAGTATTTTTTCACTACACTCCATATTCATCTGATGATCATTCGTTAGAAAGAGCCGCGAAAGAACACGTCTTCAACTCGGCGATCTGCTTATAGGAGAAGGAGACCAATAGTTAATCTTTCGAGAATCTCAACTCTTCTGCTGCGATCATCAGATAAGTAATTTAGATTATTTATTGCTTATATTGCTTTTGATAGAACCATAAATACGCATCCATTCCATTCATTTGAGAGTGATTTTCATGTCATTTTAGTAGATAAACCATGAGGTTATATAGGTTTATGTTCATTTTTGGTTTTATCTAGGTTTGATTGAAGAACATGAAGATCA
>CANYCX012401726.1:0-10757 GCA_948193385.1 Breynia disticha f. nivosa | reverse complement strand
CTCTGAAATGTTATCTCTTTATTGCTTCTACTTATCAGTTAGCCCTCTCGTCATTTTCTCTCTAGTTTTCATCTCTTTGCTCAGATCCACGGCTCCGACGACCCCCAAAGAAGGAGCGGCACCATGGGAGCGTTGGATCTCTAACATCTCTACAACTCTGGTGACCAAAGGAGAATTGGCAGCAAGGGGGAGCGGTCGCCTCCCTGCTCCCCTTCTGCCTCCGTCACTGCATGAAACCATAATGATACGAAAAATTATTGAAAGTTCATGTGGACATCCTTTAAAGAATCAGAAGATTCTTGAGTCAAATGAAGTTTTATTTAGTTTGCTATCAAGGAAAACTTATTATCAGGTTTTCATTATGTAAAATTTAAAATGAATCATCTAAATTTTTGGAGAGTACATAAGGTGATATATGTGAACCTATTCATCCACTATGTGAACCATTCAAATATTTTATGGTATTGATTGATACATCAAGTAGATAATTACATATATGTCTGATATTCATTCAAAATGTAGCATCTACAATATTACTTGCTCAAACAATTAGATTAAGAGCAAAATTTTTTAGAATATTTTATTAAAATAATTCGTCGTGATAATATCAGTTTTATGGTTACATGACGCACCCAAGTTAGACCTACCAGACCAAGTTGTTGAGGAACCACATCGCAGTTCTAGACCAAAATCCAAACCAATGTGGCTTATGTGTCTCATATACAGTGTACTCCTACTGCGATTGTGAACTAGACTTTGATATTATGTGATTTGCCACAAGGTAAAACAACAATAGAGTGTGTTTGCAGGTACAAAGTAAAGATGAAGCCAGATGGGAGTTTTTTTTTTTTTTTGGTCTGAACTCCCGGTATTCTCGACACATTGGCCGAGACTAATCCGAGTTCGGAGCGAGAGGCACAGCTCCTCCCTCACAAAGGCGACTCTCCTCGGACTCGAACCTGAGTCCAAACTTTCATGGGAGGGTTGGATTGTTAATCCAACCAACACTTTGTGGGTAGCCTGATGATGGGAGTATTAATGAGCCAAATCTTGTGCCTCGGGGATTTACGCAAGTTGCTGGCATTGATTATCATGAGTTGTTTCCTCTAGTTGCTCAATTAGAATGTTGCTTCATTTTGGCATCAATTAATGGTTGGCCATTGCATCATATTTATGTTAACAATGCCTTCCTTAGTGGGTTTCATTATTAATACCTTCAATAAAATATTGAGAGGCACATTTATATTTGTTTTTACTTTTTATCTCTCGAACAGGTGATATTTTTTCTAGTTAATTTATTCCTTTTTCATCCGTTAGTTTCAAATTATTACAAGAATACTGATAATTAATTATTTTTTTTTGTGTTTATTGTTATAAACTATTCTTTTTTATCTATGAAAATCTTATAGTTGAGTTAAGCATACGATTAAATATATAGAAAACTCTATATCATTGAATTCAGCATGCAATCAATTATTAATTTTTTAATTACTGAATCGATAATTTATTAAAATATTATTGACTTACTCAGAAGACATGAAATTATATTATTTTTATTGAAAGATTTACATTTTAAATGAAATGACCATTGATATATATTTAAAATATTATATCTGTTTTTAAGAACAAAGAAATGTATTACTCAATATAAACAAATTTAAAATTACAAATTATTTCATACAGTAATAGTTTGTTAATGATGTATGTGTAATTATATTTTAATTTTAGTGCAAGAGTTCTACATTTAATCTTGTGGCTTTATCAAGAATTGTTATCTTTCTTACATTAGTCTTATGAAATTTTCTATTACTCATGTTAAAAAACCGGCAAATTACGCTACTCTTTGCTGGTAAGTGCTTGTAGTTCTATGTCTGTCTGTCTCAAATGGGGAGACTTGGCTTAGGGCATTGCACAAAAGAATGAACCCCACCAATCCAATCAATTCGAATTCATTTACTCTGAAAATTCTTCTCAATTTGTTAAACTTGGTTTGGTTTCAATTTCAAATTTTTGATTTTTCAACTTGCCTCGTAGAGGTTGGATTTGGATTTGGCTTGAGAATTTTACGCCCCAATATGATCAATACGTTCAACCTACACAAAAGTTAAAATAGAATTAATAATTATTTGTTGCCCAACCCACTAACCAAAAGTCTATTCAACTTGACCAGCTGCCAATTGATTGATTGAGTTCCATTCGGACCTTTTCAATTCTATTTGGTTTAGTTGGTCCAAGAAATTATTTAATCCAATTAATTCAAGTATAATACTTTTTTTTATTTATAGAAGTATAAAAATTATAATTTTTTTACAGAATAGTAATTTTTATTTTTTCATTATATTTTGTACGAAATAGAATTTTATAAATATAAATTTTATATAAATTTTATTTAAATTTTATATACAGATTTAAACATGTTTATGTATAAATTTATATATATTTTCATAAATGTAAACTCAATATAAAATTCTAACTTAATATATACTAAATTATTTTTTTATAATTTTTTAAATATTAACTTATATGTAATTTTTTTATCTTTTTAAGCTAAATATCAATTTGAAGTAAACTGTATATCAACTTTATCTACTAAAAACTGAGCTATATTTATAACTTGATGAGTAAGAGTGCAAAAAAAAAACCTTAAATGGTGACCAATTTGTAAATAAAAAGTAAAAACAAGGTATATACGCAATCAACCCATAATTCAACTAGGGACGGACCCAGAAATATATTATAGTGGGAACACCGAGTCCGACGAGCCAATGATTATAACTTCTAACCAACAATTTTGACGATAGTCAGTGAGAACAATACTTATATTCGAATTGATAAAACCTAGTACCATAAAAGATTTTTCGGAAAATTACAGGAATGCTCTATTCGTGTTTTCAATTGTAGGAAATACCAGAGTATGTTTATTCATTTCTGTTTATGCCAGTTCAAGTTTTGAAAATATGAAAATATCCAATTTTGAGTTTAGGTCATTTGTTGTTCATTATTGTTCATATATATAGAGAGAATAAAACGGTATATACAATTCAAATTAGACAATTATGCAAAATATATAGTAATGTGTTTGTATTTCTGAAAATGTCATAGTAAGTTTGTTCATTTCTGTTTATGCAAGTTGAAGTTTTGAAATTATGAAAATGCGAGGTTTGATAATTTCAATTTTTAAAATGTCAGTTTTTATTCTCTTTCGATATATGAACAATAATGAACAACAATGAACATCAAACATATGTTTTTTATATATTGTGTGTTTGAATCTCTTGATTTTTTACAAGTAGTTAGTTTTCCTATTTGAATTCGGAAAATTAGGATAATACCAAGTTTTGAGTTTGCAATTGCAAAAATACCAGTATGTTTGTTCATTTTTGTTTATGCCCGTTCAACGTTGGTCAATTATAAGAATGTCCAATTCTGAGTTTGCAATTGCAAAAATGCCCGATCATGCTTGTACATATATGTTTATGTTCATTTTTGTTCATTATTGTTCATATTACGAGAAAAAAAGTTTTTTTTTGCATTTTATAAAGCATGAAATCGGGAAATCTGGAAAATGTATCTCCATACATATATTTAGTGTTTATAGTTGTTCATTATTGTTCATCTAAAAAAAAGAAATTTGGGAAAGCTCGTCCTATTCTTATAATTTCAAACCTTTCATCATGTTAATACTGTAGCGGTCGCGCCACTGCTCCGACAACAAAAAATGGCGGCAATCAACTCATCACGAAAAAAACAAAACAAAACCCCAAAAAAGAAATCTGAGAATTGTATCTTCATGTATATATTTAGTGTTTCTGGTTGTTCATTATTGTTCAGCGCCGCCGCCGTCAACCGAAGTTTCACCCATCGAGACCCATACCAGTCAACTCGCCACAAAAAACCCTTCAGAGCGTCACCAGAACGACATCCTCTGGCCTCGTTTAAGTCTATTTTCTCCCTTCACCGTCGTTTGTTCTCCTCCCTCCCTTTTCCTATATCTCCGCCGTCACCCATCATTAAAATATGTAAAGTTGTTAATGGAGACGAAACATACATGGACATTTTCACACATGGTAATCATATATAGGACATTGGTGCCCCCCATTTTCTTATCAAATTAAGTCGACGTCGTTTTCGATTATCTTCTTGAATCCACGACCCTCGTTAGTCTCCAATCTCCACTCTCTCCATTCTCCCTTGCCCACTTCTCATGCTGTTTTGCACTCCAGATTGAATCGCAGTGCAACAAAGCTTTTAGTTTAATGGGTTTGCTGCCCAGTTGAAGATGCTACATATGGGAATCAGCTGCTCATTTTCAACAAGTTTACCCAAAATTTTAAACTTAAGGACAAGAAAAATCGAGGAAGGGAGTAACGTTACAAATGTATTTGTTGGATGGCATTATTTTCGAAAAATTATTGCTGAAATTTAGGAAGTTTCTGCTCATTTGGAAATAATTACTATCATATATATCATCTCTTGGGGGACAAGGAAACGTAATACAGTTGCACGATCATCTATTGAGTATCGATCTCTTTCTACAACTACATGCTGCAGAATTCCTATGGTTTCAATCCTTACTTTGAGAAATACATAAACCTCTTACGACTCTTACTATACTGTGGTGTGACAATTTCAATTTCTCTGCTACTTATTTAGCAGCCAATCCAGTTTTTCATTCTCGCTCCAAGCATCTCGAGATTAACTTTCACATCGTCCGTGATCTTGTTGTCAACAAAGCTCTTCAAGTCAGTTTCATTTCAACTACTGAGCAAGTTGCGGATATCCTCGCCAAACCACTCGGCATTACTCATTTTGTTTAGTTCAAATCCAAGCTTCGAGTCTCACGACTCTCAAGCTTGCGGGAGGATGATAAGAATAAAATCAGATAACATTTTATAATATATTGTTACCATGCATAAACAATTATCAGCATTATGATGTTACCATGTATGGGCAACTACCAGCATTATCTCATTACCATGTATAGATAATCATTAGCATAGATTGAGCTATATTTGAATACTTTCCATGTAATTGTTGGTGTATATATTTACCATATATAGATAATTATTTGCATAGATTGTTTGTATATTGCCTTGTAACGTACTGATACAAGTAGTATGAGAGAGTCGTAAGTATGCACAACTCTTGCACAGATAAACATGCTGTGATGCTGTGAATGCATATCGGATAGAGGAAATATAAGAGATATACATGAATAATAACTACTTTATAATTGTGTTCTTATCAATTTTATTATAATGTCTGTTGTATTTGACTGATAAATAAAATTATCATGAGCATTAATTAGTATGAACCCCTGAGCACTAACAATCACTCATGCCTCAGTTTTGTGTGGCTCACTTTGCACCACACCAAACACAATCTTAAAACCATCAATCTGATATGCCATCGTGTCTTTGTTGGATGGTTAGTCAAAACACAGTTTGTAATTCCCTTAAAGTATATATTAATTACATACATTCATCTTGGAAGCATACTTTTCTTTTTCTTTAGAGAAATTTACAGTGGTGATGTAGAGGATCGAAGAAGATGAACAACTCTTATGATCGTGTAATTTCACCTATACAAACAGCCTCTATAGGTTGGAGTCCAGTAATCTGTTCCCGTATTCTCATGATAAACTTGAGGAGTACATGAAATCGGAACTAAGCAAAGCCCTCGACTACTTAGATCAACTTTTGCATCTCCCTTGTCTTTTCTGTCTAAGCTTCCCCATGGATCCTGGAAACAGCTCCAACCAATGGAACAATATGAACATACACATATTATGGCGTTAAAAAGATTAGAAAAAGTTGGCTGAAATAAGCTTACCTTGTGGGAATTAGTTTTCATGTATGGATTACTCAGTAGCTGCAACATATTATGCAGAAGAATGGAACTATCAGAAATCGAGAAGTAAATTCAATATCAACACAAATTTCAGACATCTTTTTTACTAATCCATTTGTTTTTAATCTTTCTTTTCCATTTCGTACGAAAGGAAACATTTTCTGCAGTATCGCTAAGTGAACATATTGTTATTTTGGTTTTATATCGAGAGGTTTCACAATCTGCATTGTTCATAGTACGAAAATTCTGAAGAATCTTTCCTGTTTTTTCTTTGTTTAGGAACAGTACGTAAGAAAAACTAGATAATATTATTACCTGCACTTGTTCTTGCAAAAATTTTATGTATTGAATAGCTTCATATAGAACGGAAGCTGTATCAGTCTGCGATGAAATGGAAACAAAATCTGTCATATAATGGAGAAGATAATGGAGGAATAAAACAAACACATCAAAGGAAACCCGCTAAGTTTTAATTTAAATTTCAAAACTGAAAAAGAAGCTAAGAAATTAAAAGTAGGCATAGTGCTCTTTCCCATTACCTTTCCAAATGGCGACACAATTTGTTGAAGTGCTGTGATCCTGTCCCCAAGCTTGACTTTTGGTGCCTGCAACTTTCATCCATAAATAAAACTATTAAACTTGCCTCTAATTCTTATCTGTTTTTCTTTATTTTTTTGCCTTCTTTTCATAATTTAATCTTGCATACCTTAACAGATGAAGCTGTTGAACTCTCATGCTTAGGCTTTTTGAGGTTCGTGTCCGAAGTTTCTACCAATCTTTTTTTCTTTCCTGCAGTCTGGAAGAAGAAGTAGAAGAAGTGAAAATTATTGAAGATAAGAAATTTATATTTGTTTGATAAAGTTTCGTGCTTACCTGTGAAGAAGTTAGTTTTCTGGCATCTGATAAGTTCAAGGACTTCAAACCAGTTTTGGGAGCTTTCACATCAATTAACTGCTTGCTAAATCGACCATTGAAGTTAATAACATCTCTGAAATTTCTCGTGCCAGAAGGAACATCAGAACGAAGGCTATAGAACTTGTTATCTCCTGCGATCGAGTGGTTGTAACCGATGGTGTTACCATTAAACGACCTTCTGAAGAACACTCCAGGAGCTGCTTCAATATTTTCACAATTCTCTACTTTCATATCTAACAGTCCAGTTGATGAATCCCTATTTGATCCAATGTTACAAGAAGTGGAATCACTGTATCCATGTGGTTGAGAGAAATGTTGGTTCAGGGAAGAAGACAATGAGATATTGCACATTAGTTGATCTGGTGGAGCCATAGACAAGTTGTTAACCAACTTGCTTAGTTTCTCGTTCTCCATCAAACTCTCATTGAAAACATTCATATGCTTTTCATAGTTGTTCAAATTTGGTAAGGAGTTTGTGAATTCCCAACTGTTGTTAGGTTTCTTCAAGTAGTCGCAAGCAGGCTCGAATATACCGCCGGATGATAGGGTTTTCGTCGACGGTGAATCGAGCGAATTTTCTCCAACTTCTTTGTTGTTGTGAAGATCTCCGTTGCTTCCTATACCTCTTCATGATTTCCAAATTTTTTAAACATATTGAAAAATTGAACAACCTTAAACTTAAACAGTTTAAAAGGAAAAAAATCATTTCTATTGAATCAGTTAGGCATGTTATCCAGAAATATAAGAATAACAAATAATTTATAATAATGTCAATTGAGTCTTATGCAAATCAATTATTTTTGTATTAGAACTACAACTGTATTGTTTATAAACCCACATGGCCATAGACATTTAACAAATCTCCCAAACTTTCACCTACCCACGGCCACTATGAGCACTAATTAATCATTCATATATGTGGTGTATGAGTAGAGAAATGCACTATAATATATGTTATTTTATAAAAATATCCCTTATAATATGAACAACCTTAAATGATATATAATATGGGATGGAAGGAATAAGTAATTTCTGAATTTTATAAATGTCAGGAGTTTTAAAACTTAATTGGCAAAGAACTTACATTAGTAAGTGGCTCCAAAGTTGAGTATCAGGAGCATGTTCACCCATGAACTCATTTGTGCTAGAAGCTGTCTCGACGAGTGGTCGAGATGACTCGACAGTGAGGCCAGAGTGATTAGAAGCATTCGTGAACGATGTAGACATGGAAATATCCTCATCACAAGAGGAGTTATTGGAACTAGGGTTTGTTTGATGTTGGTGCCAAGTGCAAGCACTATCATTAGTATTATTCCACGAGAAAAACGAGTTGGCGAGACGATGATGGTTATGATTGTGGTGAAGATCCCACCAGTTTGGTTGAGTATGAGGAGAAATGGCCACAGAAGAGCTCTGATCAGTGCATTCATGAGCCATATTGAAGCACTCTTTCTCTTTCTTATGAGTTGTGGAAGAGAATGAGAATTTAAGGAGGGGGAGTATGAGTGATGAGTCCGTTGGTAGTGACGCACGTATATAGGTTATAGATCAATAAGAGGGGGGGGAGACAATTAAAAATGCAACCTGAGTTTCTCCACTGAAGTTCGTGGGCAATTATTATAATGAGAGTTGGGTCATGATATGAACAACTTTGCCTTAGGGTTATTAATGAATCGTGTTATTGGATGATGCTGTGTGCCTCCCTCTCTCTCTCACCCTGAGATAATAAACCAATTCTCTCTTTTAAGGATAAGATGTATATATCATTCGTCCGTCGATTCAGTGGTAAAAGAGTCAATCAGTACACTGAGGTGTGGGGTTCGATTTCTGGTTCCGTAGAAGGGCTAGGTGAGACATACAAGCTATAATCTGCTAGTTCGCCCCTTGGTTCGTGGGTTCGCCCGAGTTGAATGTCAAACAATTAATTTAATTCGAATTAAAAAACTGACCGAACCAATTCTAACTAAACCGATGTTAAACAGATGGACATAGATATGATACTTTAAAAATCGATTTAATCAATTCGGCTGCGGTTTGGTCAATTAAAACATTAAACCGATCCAAACTAAAATTATATATAAATATATTACAACCAACCAAAAGCTAGCATAAATATAATGTATATATGTCATTTGTAATAATTATGATATGTCAAATTTAATAAGTGCAAAGTTTAAATAAATTATTTCATTGAATTTATAACCAAATTGATTAAACCGATCCAATCCGAATCGATCCGATGGTTATTTAAACTGAACGATTTATCTAAAGGACGGTTCAACTATAAATTTCATAAAAGAAAAACTAAACTTATCGATTCGATTTTGCAGTTTCAAGAAAAACTGAACTATATGCATCTCTAATTAGTATACACTTAAATGGATATAGGGAAATGTTAGACTTAATGACGGATTTAGAAACATTTTCAAGGGTGAACAAATTATAAATTAGAAGTGATTCAATGATTGGTGGTTGAAAATTAATATATCGATCCATTGAAAAGAAGGAATGGCAGAAAAAAAAATGTTTTTAAGTTGTTAAAGAATAGAAAACTACTTCGTTCAAATAACAATCTCATTTTCAAGTAGAATGATAATAAAATGGGTCGGGTCGGATTATGATTTTTTTCTTTTTACTTCATAATGTTTTCCTTGTTTTGTCTCATTTTTGTAATTTATTGGATTAAAAAATTAACATATTGTTCTCACTTTATTGATAAAATGTAAAATTTGTTTTCGTTCCGTCTCTTAGAGATATGTTTTTTATTTATAAAATATATATATTTTTATAATATTATAGTTTAAAATATGTATTTCGTATATAATTAATGTTTAATTTAAGAATAAGATTGTGTTTGGATGGCATGTAAGGAAGAATAATGAAGGGAAAGTAAAAAAAAAGAGTAAGTGGTTATTGTTTTAATGGACAATAAATAAAGATACGAAAGAGTGTCCTTCCTTCTCTTCTAAAATTTATAGTTCAAATCGAAATGCAAAAGACGTAATTTTATTTCTCATATAAAACTTTTTATTTTTAACCACATTAAAATTATAAAACCTCAAATTACCTTCTTATAATAATATTTATTTTATTTTACTACATAGGTATTTTAATATTAATTTTAACCTTAAAATAATAATTTTACATTTCATTATTTATAGTTTTTTTAATCTCCTAAAGAAGAGTTGTAACCTTAAAATAATAATTTTAACAAGAGTTGTAATCTCCAAAACAACTATTATCATTACTTACATTTTTATTAATTATCTTTACATAAACTATATCCAAATACATTGTAAGTGTTTGGATTATATTTTTTATAACTAAAAACTTAAAAAATATATATATAATATTTTATATTACATTTAATTTATCCGTAAGAGTATTTTCAACCGTATTCTACTTTTTTACCATTTTTAGGGTTTGACCATTTAAGGCGCATAAACAACTTAACTTTGAGTTTTTGTTTTTTTGTCTGAACCACTAGCTATCTTGTACACCTCAAACTAATTTTCGTTCGAGCTGGGTAGGACTACATAGGCGGCAAAGCTCTCCCAACCAAATTTTAACGTACCTGAGTACCTAGGACTCGAACTCAAGATCTCTGGTTAAGCTAGAACAATCCCACACCAGTTGATCTATGCGCTTAGTAGTAACTCTGAGTTTTTGTTGATTAAACTTAATTGACGGCTTGCTCCCTTTCTCTTCAATTTTCATATTCTTCTTTGAATCCACAAAACTCGATGTTTATTTCCTTGATACTCTGCTGAATCAATTGGTTCTTTAGAAGATTATTATCATTTCTCTGCTGAATCAATGGTTTCAATGTTTAACCCTTTTAATTTCTTTTCTTCTGGATAATCGTAATATTAGATTGCAATGAGTAGAAATAGTTTTGGGAGACTATGAGCAAGATTTATGTGAGATAGGTAGTGACGGACAGAAACCGACGGCATGGAAGCTCATGTTCTTACTGTACTGGCAGAACCCTA
>CANYCX012401142.1:0-15133 GCA_948193385.1 Breynia disticha f. nivosa | reverse complement strand
TTATAATGATCTCAAAATTTTTGATTGCCTTTGTTATCCTTGGTCACGGCCTTATTCCAAACACGAACTTAATCCTCGTTCATTGCCATGTGTTTTCTTAGGTTCTAGTAAACTTCATAAAGGGTTTCGTTGCCTCGATATGGCATCCGAGAAAATTTATATTTCTCGACATGTTATGCTTTTCCTTTAGCAGGTCTGATGTCAACAATACCTTCTGTTGAAGCCTCCACTTCCACGACCCAAACTCCAACCTTACTGCCCATACCACCCCCAACGATCATTTCTGCTCCTCGACGACAATACCCACCAAACTCCTCAACCAATCCCACGCCCAACCCACCAACGACAACTCACACACTTGCATGACAGTCCACTACACATACCTTTACACGTCAATCTCCAACCCCTAACCCTACCTCATCGACGCCACGTCCTGCCTCTCTGACCATGGCCACTGCCCCGATAGAAGACACCTTAACACCTCCACCCTCCCATCATGAACGACGTCCTTGATTTCCCACCTCCCTGGGGCTCAATCTCCTTATTGATCTCCACAATGACTCCCCCCATTCGCATTCGGCTCCTCCACTTAAGATCCATCCCATGATCACAAGAAGCCAAACGGGTTCACTCAAACCCAAAAACTTCTCAGCAGTAATTCTTGACGATGACATTACTCCTACCTCTTTTACCCAGGCCAACAAACATTTACACTGGTGCAGAGCTATGTTTGAAGAGTATGAGGCCCTAGTTCGAATCAATACATGGGATCTTATTCCTCCAGCTCAGGCATCAAATGTGATAGGATGTAAGTGGGTTTTTCGTATAAAACAAAAACCTGATGGCTCGGTTGCTCAATATAAAGCTGGCCTTGTTTCCAAAGGATTCAATCAAAGTTCGGGCTTGGATTACAAAGAAACCTACAGTCTGGTAATCAAACCTGCTACTCTTCGTTTCATTTTATCCCTTGTCGTCTCATAAAATTGGACCACACTACAACTGGATTTTTCCAATGCCTTTCTCAACGGCACATTAAAAGAAACAGTCTTTATGACGCAACCTTCTGGATTTATTGACTCTATCAAACTAGATTATATCTGTTGACTCAAGAAATCTCTTTATGGCCTGAAACAAGCCCTTAAAGCATGGTTCAGCTGTCTTCACAACACTCTCTTATCATATGGATTTTCTGCTTCTCATACAGACCAATCACTATTTTGCTACAACAACCACGGAGTATGTGCTTACTTCCTTATCTATGTGGATGATATCTTGTTTACTAGTTCATGTTCACAGTTTGTCCAAGACATAATTTCCCGCCTATGACAATGATTTGCTTTAAAGGTTTTAGGCCGTCTGCACTATTTTTTGAGAATTGAGGCTCAGTGGGATCCAAATGGGGTCCTTCTTACACAAGGGAAATATGCTACAGATATTTTAACAGAAATCAACATGTCAAATTGCAAACCGCTCGGCACTCCAGCTGCCTCTTGCACGTAAAAAAGGACAACCAAACCTGATGAAGTTAAGCTTCTATCAGCCTTTGAACCACCTATTTATCGGCAAGTATTTGGTAGTTTACAGTATTTATGCATCACTCGTCCAGATCTCTCCTTTGCCGTTAACAGAGTGTCTCAACATATGCATGCACCTACGTTTGAAAATTGGATAGCAGTGAAACGCATCCTTTGGTATGTTTCTGGCACAAAAACTATGGGACTCTACATACAAAAGTCACATAACTTCTCCCTTTCTTTCTACTTTGATGCCGATCTTGGAGGAGATAAATCAGATCGAAAGTCAACAAGTGGCTTTGTAATTTATCTCAATCCCAATTTAATTTCCTAGAGCTACAAAAAGCGACGAGCATTTTCTCATTCTTCTACAGAGGTCGAGTATCGTTCATTAGCTACTTCCACCAGTGAATTGCTATGGCTACTATCTTTACTCAAAGAAATCGTGTAGGCACCTATGTTTGTTCCTACACTATGGTGCGACAACTTAGGAGCCACTTATCTATCAGGCAGTCCAATATTTCACTCAAGATCTCGCCATTTGGAAATTGAGTTCCATTTCGTTCGTGACTTAGTGTTGAGTAAGCAACTTTAAGTTCATTATATCTCCACGGACGATGAAGTAGCATACTTGCTAACCAAGTCCCTGCCAAAATCTAAGTTCGAGACTCACTAGCACAAGCTTATGCTTCGTTTTCACTCGCATAATCTTGCAGGGGAGTGTTAAGGATATTCATAGCTATAGAATTCTACTCTTGCTATAACTCTGTCATAGACTAAACTTCTATTGTAATCACAACAATGTACTCTATATAAGCTTATGCTATACATCAATAAGAATCACGTTGAATGCCATAGTCTCTTCAAAGAGCACACCTAATGCTACGATTGATTAATGACTGAAGTGTTTTGGTTCAATTTGATTGATATATTGGATGAATGATGAATGTTATAACAACATATATTCATATTGGTTGATAATTGTTTCAATAGTTGGATTAAAAATACAGTAACAATGGACAATGACGATGAAAATGATGATAATGAATTATTATCCTGGTTGTATGCTATTATTTCCATGAAAATATTATAATGGAAAATAAAAATGGCTATTTTCAACAGTTATGTGGGTGTTTTGTTGTTTTTATATGGATTTGTCATTGTTTCACTTGAGCATATGGCATAAAATTACAATGAAAATGTGACCAAATCAATTTATATTAAATAATGCACCTACGAGTTGGAGAATGAGGACCAATGGGCCAAAGTAAATAAAGATACAATGGAAATAAAGACCTATGAATCAAAATAAAGGTTCAACAGGAAAAAAACCTATGGAAAGAAGGACATACGAATAAAAATAAAAGTACAATGGGAAGAAATTTTCAGATTTAAGGCTCGATCTATCATAGAATAATAAACTAGATTCATAATCATTTGCATATGATCATTTATACAATTCATGTTTACTATTTATTCAATGGTTAATGCAATGATTTATCAAGGATATGCTTTTAATTGGAAGAGGTAATAGTTCCACAGTATTGGCAAAGGTACAATGGATGTTTATTGATAATGGTTTAATAAGAAATTTATATGTCTACTTTATATTAATATTCTTGTATGTGTACACAACGTATGTTTCAGTGGAATATATTATTATGGTAAAGGTATGTTTTAATGATATAAAGATAAAAATATGTAAGGAGTAATTTATTAGTAGGCAAGAATGAAAAGTGGAAAAGTGCAGTAGGTTGTCATTAAATATAAACAAATGGAATAAAATGTTGGATCAAGAGTAATCAACATTTGAGGTTCTACTTAGTTTTCATAATGTGCTAACTCATAAAAGTGATAAATATTGATTCCATAGGCTAAGTATGAGAATCTGCACAAAGGTAACGTACATTGAGTCAGACATAACGTACACTATTTTTGAAGAAACCCAGTTTTGTAGGCAAAACAGACTAAGGCACGTTACTAAAAATAATGTATGTCAGCTAATGAATAACACATGTTACTGAAGATTAAGCCATGTTATTCGGCACCATGGAAGCTTTAGAATTAATTTTCCCTCAAAATGACCAAATGGGTTATCGTACGTTAAGTACATTATGTTTGAAATTAACGTGTATTATGTGCAGATAAGTCGCGCTAGACAAGACAAGTTAATCTCACTTGAGGCTATTGGACCGATTGAAGGAAAACAACATTCGTTAATATAGAAGGAAATGTATGTTAACAGGTCTGAAATAGCATTAAATGCAAAGGTATTTTGAAATCCAATGGAAATATTTGTGCCCAACAACTCAAAACTCAACTGGGGAGTATGTAAACACAACTTTCAGACAAGAAAACACAAGAGCTTCATTAGAAAACATCTCTATACTCAATTACTACAATCTACAAGCATTCAATCAAGAATCTAAGTTAAGCACAAAAACCTGATACAAGTGATTTTTTAATTTTTGCTTTGATTAGTGAGTTTGGGTAGAATTAGAATTGTGATAGACTCATTTTATAAGCATTATATAGAAATTACTATTTATAGAATTGGTGGGTTGAGATTGATTGTGATTAGCATTTGTTATAGTGAATTATGATAGAGTTCTCACTTAACTTGAAAGTGAAATTGTATAAGACTTCTCACTTATCTAGAAAGTGATTTGTAAAAGAAAAAGATATAGTGGAAATGTTGAAAATTCTTAGTAGTGATACAAAGGTAGTGGACATAGGCAGGTTGGTATCAAACCACTCTAAATATGTGTGTTCAATCTTGTTTCTTATTTACTTTCTGCCTAGTGTTTCAGTTAATTCTGCAAAAAAAGTCAAAATTGGGTGATACAAGATTCGACCCTCCCCCAACTTCTCTTGGATTCTGCATAGAAGAATTAACTAATAAGTACATGAATAGAAAGCTAAGATATATAGTAAACAAATAAATTAGCAATTAAAACTTATTTTTTATAGAAAAATTCATATGTAAGTATAGATAAAAAAATTATAAATTCCATATGATATAGTATTTTAGTTTATATTAAAGTACACTCATTGAATTTGTGACTCACCAAATTGCTTTTATTTTAGGTTAATAAGTCAGATCAAAAGAAATTGGCTAGCTGAAGCTACGGGGACCTTGTCTCTTTCTTAAACTACATTTATGTCATAAATTTCTTATTTATTATGTTTTCTATTATTTAATATATTTTGAATTATCAGTGTTTAGATGTTTGGGATTAAATTGTATTAGTTGTGGATCATTTTTTGGGATCGAATATTATCAATTAGAGTTTAGGTTGATTACATGGTCAATAACACGAGCTGTGCATCAAATCTTGTAAGCAATCGATAGCCTAATTGACCCAACACGACCCATCATATGGGCTGGCTAAGGGGTGTATCTTGCTGTGTAACCCAACTAAAATTTCAAATGAACAACACGGTTAGGTATACAAATCGTGTCACAAACCATGCAACCACAATGGGATGGATTTTAAGATCACATTTTGAGGCACATGTAGACATGGGTATGTTATTAACTGCGTAAGCTACCTGATGAACAACACTATCAAGAACATGATTGTGTAAGTGAACATGTAACATTTTAGAATTAACATGGTTGCTGTCTTAAAATTAAATATGTAGGAATATGGTTATATAGATCATGTTGTAGATGGTGTGAAATATAAAATGTGTGAAAATGAATAATTTCAGTTGGGCCCAATAAATTGATATTAGCAATTGATCAATGGATATTAATTAAATAATATTAGATGTTAAAGAATGAAAAATTTTAAATAGATTGGCTTTTATCGGTAATTACAATTGAAATAGTGAGTGAATGACATATAAACAATGGTAAACAATCATAAATGGGCAATGGGTAATGGGATGTCTTAGCTACATCATCAGGACAATTTGTTTTTTTATCACCATATAATGATCAAGTTCTTGCCACAAGGATTTCAATTGACTGACAAACTCGATGACTTTTTTTCGTGTTTTGTAGCCATCGTCTTCACTTTAATATCATATACTTGAGTTGCATCCTTGGCTTTAGATTAGGCATCTTGAATAACATCCCAAATATCTTTTGCAATACTTAGGAATAGAGCTGTCAAAACGTGTTCACAAGTTGTGATTGGGTCATATCAATATACTCTGTTGGCACGATTATATGTGATACGAGGACGACACGTACCCGACCTGTTTATTAATCGTGTTGACATGACATGACACGTTTAACATAATTAAATATATATAGCTACATTTTGACATGTTAACTTGTTTATTACAGGTTTAAATTATATCACGACATGATACAAATAATAAAATTGACATTATATTTTATATAATCAAATAGAATACTCCTTACAAAACCCATAAATAGTCAAATAACAAAGAATGACATTAAAAGTCATATGTGAACCCCTTAAACTCATTTTCAATTTTAAATAAATAAGTAAATTAGCACTGTATATTTTTTTCATTTGGAAGACAAGTAAATACACCAAGGAAAATAAGAAAACCCCCGTCATGCGGGTGCATTAACATATAATTAGCTGTGCAGGAAGATGTGACTATGACTTACAAAATAATAAGTTGCAACTCAAATATGTAAGAATGCATAGTTTTACAAATTAAGTTTCTTTCCAAATGTGCTCTGTCGGCCTCGCTAGTGAAAATCCTTCTAATCTTGCATCCATGGCAAACAACCGACTGATATGAGTAATTAAACTCAGTAAGTACACCTACAAAACTTACCAAGTTATGTAGTGTATAGGTACTCATTCATTTTAATGTCTTACGTACATTATGAAATGGATTCAAGTCTCCTTTCCTTAAGTTCAAATCATTTTATCGTTGTTCATAAATTTCCAAGGAGACATGGTGCGTGCCGACTAGCACGACTACCGTGCTCTTCACAGCAAATAACCAGTGATCTGGCACGAGCCCGTCTTGACCAACACGGGGGTTGTGTCGTCCTCCTGTAACTTAGACCGCATCCCAGCACGATCAACGTGCCTCTCAGCACAATGACGTGCACACAACTTGATGTTCCAGTGGATTGACACGAGGCCGTGCCTGTTGGCATGCTTACCGTGTCAACCTTCTGAAACTTACCATTCACACATCACATAAGGCATATAAATATCACACATCAAAATCAACTACAACACATTCCAGCAGCATATACCATTCAAAAATAGATTCCAGCATCTTTTACATGTCATATTAACCTCGCTAACATCAAAATTGTTTTAATGCAATACTAACCAAACATATCATCACACACAACCATTCAATATAAAATCACATTCATTTACCACCACACCATGTACATAATGATCAACAATGTATGATGCATTATGAAATGCTAATGCAACACACAAATGCATTCCCTTGGGACTTCCTTTCTTTTACTGTCAGAGAGCTCTCTGTCTCATTTCTTTTCACTCGAGATAGCTCTCTCTTTTCTTTTGGGTAAATCCCTTTTTTTATATTAGAGCTCTCGCTCTTTTTGGGCCAATCTCCCTTTTTCATATATTAGAGCTCTCGCTCTTTTTGAGCCAATCCCTCCTATTTCATATATTAGAGCTCTCGCTCTTTTTGGGCCAATCCTTTTTTTTCTATTTTCTCATCATGCACATAAAAAATGATCATTCATTTCCCACACGTGACACAATTTAATGCAACTCAAATCCACAATCTCAACATGCACATGAATAGTCAAAATGTCACACCATGATTTCAATCATAACCACACAAGGCATATTCAACATAATTCATCCCATAATCACATGTTAACATGGTTTCACACTGTCACATTACTTAAACGATCCATCACCAATAACACCCAAAAATCAATAATGCACACGAGTTCATTCCATTACCAATTACAACCCAAAAATCAATAATACAACCTAGTACAAGTGCAGCCTCATAAATATATCATCCATTAACATAGTTCAAGCACTCACAATCGATTCCAACCAACTTTGCACACACCAAAACAATAATACTCTTTGCATATAAGTTCATTTCACACAAATTTCTACCAATCGCAACCAATGAGCATTTAGTCAACTATAATTACCCATAAGCACAATATAACATATCTTCTCAACTCACACATTTCATCACTCAACATTCCTACATGAAAATTCCATAACCACACTCGCATTTATATATCCCTAATTAACCAACATACAATTTCGAGCATAGTCCAACTTAAACTAACATATTCACAAGCAACAATCAAATAACATCTGGAGAAGTTCATATGAGTTCCATATTTCACAATACTCATAATTAGCCAACAATTCATCATAACACCAACATCCAGACATTTCCATTCAATAATTCATAATCGCATTTAACGTCCACATACTTTATTCAGTCATGATCATACCATCAAAAGCATACAACTCAATTTTGCCTCGATACACATTCATAATCGAATCATTTCACTTCATTAAATCACTTTAATTTCAATCATACGATTATGCCAAGCAAAATTAACCATATGAATACAAAACATACCAAGGTAAGTGTGTTTTAGAGCACTTACCTCGAAATCTGTGAAGTCGCGTGCTCGGCACTCAACCTTGGCTCGGGTTTTGATTCCCGTCTCCTACACAATTTCATTCCAATTCATATAAAAAATCCACTCTTTCTCTAAAACCCAAAATATTCACCCCATTCACTAACTATTCACATCCTAGCAATTTCCTTAAAAAAATTGTCACTAACCTGATTTTCATTCACAAAATCTATCAATTTCCTCATAAATTTTTGTACATGCATGAACCCTAACTCATATTTTTCATACACAAGAGGTTTAGGACATTACCTTAGCTTCCTAAGCCTCCAAATTGAGCAGAATCCCTCTCGTTTTTTCTACCAATCGATTTTCTGCTGAATCTAGGGTTTAGGTGGGGTTTTTGGCATAGGCGGTTCTGTTGTGGAGACGTAAAATGAGTCTCCCATTCATTTTTCTGCGACTAATATGTTTAGCGCGGCACGACCATCGACACGCCTGTGCCAATTGTCGTGTTCCTTGTTTTTCAACAAGATGCAAGCCTATCTTGTGCCCCGTTTTGTGTTGTTCACTCCAGCACAGTGGTATTGGCATGGCCCGTGTTCAGCCCGTGCCGACTCACTGTTTCTTCATTTTATCTCATTCTCTCCTAACTCGATCCTCGCTATATCCATATATTTACATATTTCTAATTCTAGCATTTTTCGGGGCATTACATCGTAAATCTAGTTATTACAAAATAGTGATCAGTTAAATAGAAATGTCATAATATAAAAAATCAAGTTCAATTTTTTGAATGAACAAAAATAGAATTCAAAGGACATGAAGTTGCTTCTTCTTTTTCAATCAGATTAAGTTCCATAATCTTAGTCGAGTCTTCAATTTCATGTTGTTTAAATTTGCACAATAACAAAACAAAATTAAACTTGTTATAAGAAATAAGTAAACAATTAAAAAAATATAATTAATATTGTCTTACCTTTTAGCTTATATATCCAATCTCGAGTGCAGGTTAATGCTTCAACCAATTCATATTTAAATACTTCTATATTGATCAAGTGTTTTACATCCAAGGCTAAACACCCTTTCTAAAGCAACAGTGGTAATAGGAATCATGAGAATATCTCGAACCATTGCATCAACACTGGATATTGATATTGATTTTCTTTTAATAACTTAACACATCAAGTTCAACTTTTCTATCCACTCTTGATTCTTCTAAATATAGCGCAAGTTGAGGCTTTTTCTAAGTAGAATCCTCATTTCCTACATCATCATACATCTTTAAAAAGCTAAAATAGTTAGTCAATAATATAAACACGAGTAGATGCATAATATAAACAAGTAAATTAAGCATTTACCTTTATTAATTTTTTAGTAGAATCTTCCAAAAATTCAGACACACTCTGAGTTAATGAATCAACATTTTTTATTGTAGAAGAACCCAAATAAGATGTATCCTCACACTAAATGAAAAGTGATTTAAGATCACTTTTTAATTGTAACACTTTAATCTCTCCTAACTCCATACCATACACCAAATTATAACTCCATGCCACAAAATGCAACTTAAATATAGGATCCATAATCACTGTAATTGCTAACAATTGATTGAATCAACCCAATAATTTTAGACTTTTCAAGCATCATTTTTACAATGGAACTCATAAACTCATCACCACTTCTCTCCTCTTCTTTTATCCTCATATAAGCGGTTACCACTAAAGGAAAATACAAGTTTGAAGTAGCATACTTTGAACCATAAAAAATATTAGTTATAAAATAAAACATGCTCAAAAATTTCATAATCTTCTAAACTTTTTCCCACTCATCTCTAGATGGACATTGCTTGAAATTTGAGTCACTTAATTCCAAATGCATAAATGTATGACGATAATAATTGCATTTTCAGTCATAATATAAATATAGTTCCACCTAGTTTGAACATCTTTCCTTAATCCTCTTTTAATTTCAAGAGAGCCATGTAAAACACACTCAAGAAAATTTTGCTTCCTAGTTTGAGATCCTTTGACAACTCAACACACTCACAAATTTGGCACACAGAAGGATCAATACATTTTAAATTATCTTAAATGCTAAATTTATAATATGATCCCAACAATGCATATGAAAGTCCTTTCCTCCACAAATAATCACATCCTTATTATGCAATTGAGGTTTCAATAAACCAGCACAAACATCATTAGCAGGGGCATTGTTTAAAGCTGAAGTGAACACCCTTAAATTAATTCCCTAATCACATAAAAAATGTGAATTTTTTCAAATAATGATATCCCATTATGTGGAGGTGGCATGAAACTGAAGTTAAAAATTTGTTTGTATAAAATTCATTCCTTATCAATAAAGTGAGCAGTCAAACAAATGTAACCATCAAAATTCAAAACTATCCAACAATCTAAAGTCAAACAAAATCTACCAAGACATGTATCTAACATGTTTTTCATTCTCACTTTTTTCCCTTTTAAACATCTTCACACAATCTTCTCTACAAGTTTTTCTAGAAACAATATGCAAATCTAGTTTGTAATTTAGTACAATAAAAGGTTGGCTAGAATTTTGTAATTTAGTACATTAGAGGGTTGGCTGAAATTTTGTAATTTAGTACATTAGAGGGTTGGCTAAATTATTTAGAGGGTTGCCATTATTGTGTTATAGTAGACAAATGTGGATCTTTAGTGGAATATTTCTCATATATATACATTACACTTTTTCTTTTATTTTTAACTATCTCTCTCTCTGAAGAATCACCATAATAAATCAAATAATTGTTTATTTAATTTGGTACATATGACAAATATACTCCTAAGTTTTCTGAATGATTACACAAAGGTGATTTCACATTACTTGTGACGCTTAAATTTATTTATGTTATTTTTGATTATTTTCATAAAACATGGATATATTCTTTTATATTTGAAATAGTTATAAAATACTCAACTTTATCAACATGGTTATACAACTTTTCAAGTAAATAAAATACAACTTTTTAATCAACTTAACTTGTTTTCAAAATTTTCCACAAGTACCCATGTTTTGTTAAAAATACGTGCTCCAATCCTCCTCGTGGAAGTCCTACTAACCTATAGACAACACAATCAAACAAATGTGTGAGTATTTTTAATTACTAAGTAAGTGTTTTAATCATGTTAATGCATTCCGTTCATTTAATTGAATTTGTGGTCAGCAGAAAAATATGCAGGGAACACGGGTCGTGGTGGCAACACGTCCTCATGCTCAATCTATCAAGAATAAGTTCTTGGGCACAGGTTGTTCCAGAAAAGTTTAATCTTGTGGCTGAGCTCGTCGCCCGTGCTGATCAGCACGACGGGCGTACCGACCTACTGGTCTGTCCAGAAACTTTTGTACATCAAACTTTTGTACATCAACAAAAGTTAAGTAATTCTTCATACAATATGTAACTCACTCAGGTAACATACATTCCAAGTTCCTTTGAAGCCATTCTAGTCATAAAACAACTTTAAGCACTTATAAGTTCACTAATGAGTTCTTTTACAGTACTCAACTTAGTCTTACTCATCAAATACCATTTCCACATGTTTATTCCTATCATTTACAAATTGAGTACAAAACCAATCTCAATATTTATAAATGATAACACAATTCAAGCACTTCATTTATTACTCATTTTAAACACTTCCAATCTAATTTCAATCACATAGCATAACAACCTCACACTTACTTATAAATACTTCATTTAAATGACCAATTCACTTATTAATCAATCTCAACACTAAATGCATACTCAAGTATTATCATTTCCAAATTTTCATTATCAAATGCAACTCTTGCATTTTATAAATTCATTCTCATAAGAAAATACACATGGCTCATTATCAAAATATATGTATGTCTTCATCCAAATTTTGATATATAATCCAATACATAAACTCATTCAAAACCAATACTCATAGCATATATGTACATATCATAAGTATAACACTTATAAATTTCATTTTAACATTAATACCATACCACACCTAAACCAAGATGAATTAATCAAGTATGAATGGCTTATAGAATGCAAATGAATGCTAATGCAATTCACATGTGAAATGCCATGGGGTATTACTTTTCTTTTCTTTCATTTTTTCCTCAATCCTAGACCGGCATCGAACCCAGTTCAGCATCGAGTCAAGCTCAAAATATCATCGATCTCACATCAGCATCGAACACACAGTTCAAAATCAAGCCCAGCTCAGAATATCATCGGTCCCAAACCGGCATCGAACACATAGTTCAGCATACAGCTCGTGTCACACTATGTTAAAGGCAACACATGAATGTAAATTATGCATTTATATAAGGCCTCAATCTCAAATCTCATTTTATGCATCATTTAATCAAATGGAATGGTAACACATTCTCATTATCAAGCAATCACATGCTTTGCTCAACTGTCACACAAGCATAACATAGCTCAATTATCATTGCATACTAAATGCGTACTTATGCATTATAATCATAAATAACAGCAACACATTGTTATCATAGTATGCATTTTCACATATCTTATGAATCTTTTATAAGTCGTTTCCATGCACATATAGAATAAACATCATCCAAGTTTATTTCATAACAGCCAAAGCATAATCATGCTATCATATTATATACTCACTTAAAGTTTCACAATACTTGCATCTTGCATCATAAGTAAGCTTAGCTTACATAAATCATCATCACCTAACAACAAAAACATATCAATATAAAACTCACTCTTGGATTCATTAAGAATCCTCCATACTAATACTTATTAATAAGCTATATAAACAACATTGTCTTATTCTTACCCTTTAATTATGTTCTCACATAATTAATTTAAGGTTTGAAACACATATAGCAGCTTAATACATCAAATTTGCCAAGCAATTATATTTTAGTAAGTGTAAAAAACTTACCTCGAACTCCCGTAAAGTCGGCGTGAAACCAAAATCTTATCTGAGATCTGCAATTAGTCTCCTATCACATAGATTACATACAATTTCATTACACATATTAATTTCTCAATTAATTCTCTTATAATGAAATAGCCCCCAATTTCCTTTCTTCATAACCCTAAAGCCCTAAATCTCCTAATTCTTCCAATTAACTCTTCCTAAATCATTCACAAAGTTACTAACAACTCTAATCCAATGAAATATCAACATTTCCAGATCATTTTCTCCAATTTCTAACTCAAACACTCAAAATAGTAATCCCCATATAACCACAATACCACATAACATATTCAAGCTCATAAAGAGTAATAATTTACCTTTCATAAAAAGCCTCCAACCTTAGCTAAGAATCGACCTTCATTCATCCTCTAAGGTCTCTATATTTGTTCTAGTAGTTTCTGTAAGTTTCTTATGAGAAATGAAGGTTTATAATCCACCTCCCATTTTATTTTCGAATGGCATGACCCTAGGCATGGGTCATGCCTCAGATCGTGTCACACTTTTTAGGCATGGTCCAAGCAAGCCAAACACGGCTCATGCTTATTACCTTATGCCAATCATTTTCAAGGCACAAGTTGTGTTATTCCCTCATGCGAACCATTATCGATCGTGCTCATCTTGGCAGGTTGTAATTCAATTCATTTTTCATCCAATTTATTTTCAGTTTAATCCGATTGTTCATATTATTTAATTCTATTATTTTTAGGGCGCTACATTACTGGAACAATATAATAAAAAATAAAATTAGAGTACATACAATAATATTGTCAGTGTAAGCCCTAGCCCAATACATTGTTTGTAACCTTTTATTATTGGTTAATAAAATTACGAGAGACTATTTTATCAGTTCATACATTGACCTATGGTATGTGTCTGATAAACCTATCCAAGAATGTTAATTAGGCGCTTGATGTATCAAGGTTGATGACCTAGATAGTAGAACCTGGAAGTTATGAGATTAACATTCTAAATATCCTTAGTCACTTGTTTCCATAGGAATAGAAATGAATTAAGACTAGCATGCACTTTATAGGTGATCATGTTCTACAGGTCACAGATATGTGATATCTAAGAAGTTTCATAGATACAATGTTGGTCATTGTATTTGGAGAGTGATCACTATTTGTAATGTCAAATATTTATCCTTAGACGGAAAATTACTATGCCTTTTATTGTAATTTTTAGTGTACTTTGACATACGCCTAATGTGACCGTAAAAGGTTCATAAGTACGGGTATGATTGGATATGCTAAGGATTACAAGTGAAAGCACGAGTGAAGTGAATGGATTCACCCTCTTATGAAAATGAGAGAAGATATCACTGGCTGATTGATAGACAAGATTGGGAAGAGTATGGCTGAACTCGAATGGAATGATTAGTTCATTCATTCGAACTTATCAATCTTGTGATAGAGATTAAGAAAGTGATTTAGCACTAAATAAGGATGTTTGGGACATACCTTATGCAAATCATAATATCAAAGGTCAAGGGAAGAATTTGAATTGTAGTAGGACTGTTGACACTGCTCGTCAGCAATTTAAGTTTAGATGGTCATAGTGTCATACTAGAGACTGCCTATAATTTATGAATTAATTAATTCATTACCATTATTAAATAGTCCTACAGATCACACACAGACAACGAAAAACCTAGAGGGTTAATTTTGGAATTTCACCTTGTGATAAAACTTGGTTGTCGGGTCGGATCAGACATTTGGGCCAATTTTGGTAATTGGGCCCAATATGGATGAAAACATAAATTTGGTAAATTTTTGTGCATTTAGGACAAATATTATCCAAGAGGATATGATGTTTCAAAATAAGACATAAAATATTTATGAGTGGAGAAAAAAGAAAAGCTTGTCTTAAATTAAGACAAGACAAAAGGATTTTTTTAATTACATCTTATCCACAACAAGAGAGAGAAAAAAATAAAAGAGTTTCACTTGAATTAAAATTTATAATAATCCTAATGGATTTAGGATTGTTGGTTAATTAGTTTTATAAAACACAAACTTCTTTCTTTAAAAACCTAACCCTAGTCGCCCACTTAGGCCCTCTCCTACTCTTTTTTTCTCTCATTGTCGTGAACTACCATGGAA
>CANYCX012401132.1:0-11429 GCA_948193385.1 Breynia disticha f. nivosa | reverse complement strand
AATCCGTTAGACTAATTTAACGGAGGGACTAACGGTGGTGAATTTTAAATTTGTGGAGGACCGGTAAAACCAATATTGGAAACTCGGGGACCGGGAAATTATTCATGGTATTACTCGGGGACCGCATAGCTTTTTACCCATTTTATAAACATGCGTTCATAAGTTGAGAATACATCACAACATTATTGAGCACAGTGTGTATAAGCCGACCAAGGGATGAAAAATGATTAAAGTGAAATTGATCTCAATTTTTCTTATGTGATACTCAGTAGTAGTCAAGTGGATTTCTACAAGTTCCCTTCTTACTTGATATTATTGTGAAGCATGTATCATAGTGTTTAATTTGATTAATTGTACAAATAGGCTGCACCAGCTACGAGTGGGCAAACATTAACTCTTTGGTTAAATGCTATGACATACGGTGGATCAATAATAAAGGAGGAAGATTATTTTCGTAGATATCACTCGAGTTCATATAACGCATGACCCGAATTAATGTGTTCTTGTGGGAAATTTGATTAATGTGTTTAATCACTGGTTCTGGCAAGATATGTAATTAGTGTTTATGACAAAATTTTGTGAGATCAAAGCGAGTTAAAATTGGTGATATTAGGAAAGTAATCTAGGGAATAATTACGTTTAGCCGAAAATAGAAAATAGCAAGTAATCTTCTATTATACTTGAGCTGCTTAACCGCCAGAAGCTCATTTCGTTGAAGGTCGCTCGTTCGCACTATATAAGATGAAAAACGATCCCTAAAGAGAGAATTTGTACTCGTAATCGTCATGTGCGAGTGAAAGATGAAAGGATAATTTATTACGCCCATGACATTTGAGTTGTCGAATAAATATACTTAAGTTAAGGGACTTAATTATGATTTATTTGGTTGAAGGATTAAATTAGAAACACTTTTAATTTAGAGACTAAAGTGTAAATGTGCGTAGAAAGGTACCTATTCACCAATAGGTGCCTCTACTTCTATAAATAAAGGTACATCCACTTCTATAAATAAATCATCTCCTCCTCATTCTTCCATACACCAAAAAGGGAAGAGAAGAGAGAGACTCTTGCACACACAAAGTCCAACTTTGTTTTCTCTCTCTGGTTATTGGATTCCAGTGTAAGATCGGGTGCGAAACATTGCCCGTATCTCAACGCATCTGCGCCTGTGGATACGAGCGTACCCTCAACGAGGTATCGTTCTTCTTCCACTGCGTTGAACGGATTTTCAAGTTCGCGTTTCCGTTCGTTTTATTTAATGCTTTAATTAATTATTAGTTAATTAATTAATATTTATATATATGTGTTGTATATTCAGTTCCTTTTAGTAACTATTTTAATCGCAATTTAAATAAGGATGACAATTGAGTCTGGAACTCGCCGGGAATCCATTTCCCCTTCCGATTGAGGAATATTCGATTTAACTAGGTACAAAGAAGAGGTAGGTGTAACATCCTAAAATTCATTAGAATTAATTTATATGAAAAATAAATTAAAACAGAATCGAATCGAAAAACTGCAGAAAAGTAGTAGTGAACATCTAAGCACGACATCATGCACATGCCTGTTGAGCAACATGACATCGTGCTTATACATGAGAAATGACACGACTTTGTGCTGAAAATCAATGAAAACGATATCATGTACTATCAAACAGGAACTCGTGCTGAAACACACGGCACGAATTGGAGCATGACTCGTGCCCAAGGTCGTGTTGACTAGGCTGTTTATGAACAACCGACTGAAGTGTACTGTTTCATTACAAAACAGAACAGAATTTTGAAAGGAAGCATGTGGAACCTTAGAAATACTCTGGAGGTTGTATGTGAGCAAGAACAAATAGAGTTTCTTGCAGGATTCGAGCCAAATTCAGTAAGGTAAGTTCATAAGTTTGATATATGAACATATGAGATAGTTGAGGTTGAATAGAATTTAGAAAGGTTGAAGAATTACTAATGTGGGATATTAAAATGATGTTAGAAAGTTGAGTTAGAGCTATTTGACTTGTTAGAATAGATTAGAACACTTAAATCACTAGTTGCTATGAATTGATGGAATTGTAGAGGTTAGGAGAAGCTACTGAAAACATCTTGGTTGAAGGGGAAGGACTGCGTTTGATATTTATATTAATGAAATTAGTAAAGAAGACAATATCAACAGCCTTTATGTTATGATTTTCGTATAGGAGAATCTATACGAGCTTTGGATTGAAGTTGAGCCTCACACCGACTTCGTATGATTGTCGAGGTAAGTGTTGTTACGTTTACTATTGCTAAGTTTAGTTCTTATATAATTGTAGAAACTTGAGTTGATGCTCTTACGACCTTACAAATTATATGTAATTTTGAAATGATCATATGTGTTATTTTCTTATGTATATTTTATGATCCTTTGCTTGAGGTGAATTTATATGAATTTGATTGAGATCATTGTATTGAGATGACATTATTTTATTCTTTCCTTTGATGTTCATATTTGATTATGTGAACTTATGATGGTATGCTCTTTGGCTATTGCCTTTGATATTTTTATGATTATGGTTGATGACATGAAAAGGTATGAGTTACTTTGTTGAGCATACATGTGATTTGAGTTAGTGGCCATATGAATGCATTTAATTGATTGTGTGTCGCATTTCATTGTGTGACACTTGGCTGATATTCCAGGCTGGGCCTGAGGATTATTCCAAGAGAGATCTCGATGTCGGTTTGGGATTGATGATATTCTGAGCTAGGATCAACACCGAACAAGGTTCGATGCCGGTCTGGGATAGAGGGAAAAATGAGAAGAAAAGAAAAAGAAAGCAACACCCAGGGCATTTCACATGTGAGTTGCATTGACATTCATATGTATTTGATATGGTATTTATATTCAAAAATCTTGTTGATTGTTATGTCATTATACGAATGCTGATTTGATATAAGGATGAGTTTTGTACTTAATATGAATGTGCTATGGTTGGTAAGATATGCAAGCATGTTTTATAAATGACATGGCTTAATTACATACAAGTGCTACTGTGAAGTATATTTATTACTGTGTTGCACTATTGAAATGGTATTTATATGGTACTAGTAACCCAAAAAATATTTGCTATTGTTTATTGTTGTGATTGGTAAAAATAGAAACAGAAAAGCACAAAATAGATTGTCAACATGATCTCCGTGTTGACAAGCACGTCCTCACACTTTGATCAATCTAGCCAGCACGTTCCATGCCTGAGAAATTTTGGAAAATGATATGAGCACACCCTGGTGCTCTACATGGCACGACCCGTACCAACTTGGAATGTAAGGATGAGCACAACCTCCTGTTCATCGAGTATGACCTGTGCTGACTGGAAGTTCCTCTACACTTTATTTAACGAGTGAAATTAATAACAATTATCGAGTATTTGAATATAATCACCCTTTTATGATTGTTTTAATGTTGTTCAGATCGTAGATAGCTACCATTAGACTGGAGAATTTCTGTGATCATTTCCAGAGCGATATCAATCTCAGAGGTTTGGGCTATAGAGTTTTGTATTTTGATTTTGAACATTTGTACTTGTATATAAATACACGCTTACTGATGTTTGAATTTATTTTCACTTTATTTCCATCTTTCACATTTGTGCTTATTTTATAAATTATTTTAGGCCAAAGTTTTATAAGAATGGCGTGAATCATATTTTCTCTCTCCTTAAACTTGTTTTGATTTGGCTATTAAATCTTTTTTTAAATTATAGTGATTATTAGAGTAAATGGATTTAAAAATTTAAGCTTCACATTTAGTGGTATCAGAGTAGGTATTAAATTCTCTGCAGACTATGCCAATGATTTTCATTGCATTCTGATTTCAAAATCTGAAAGGTTTGAAACTTTGATTTTTGTAATAGAGACAGATGAAGCCTATAGATGACATATCGTATGATCACACAGTCGAGTCCAGAGAGTCTATTGAGGGACAAGAGCCAGCCCATGTACCTCCAAAGTAGCCAGTACAGCCTTCTATGCCTATACCCCTTTATGATCATGCATATTCTCCATTTTCAGAGATGATACAGAAGATGATGAGAGATAAGAGAGGTTCAGGGAGTCAGCAGAACCTGAACATATATAACAATTTCGTAGAGGTCAGAAAATAGGGGGCGAAGACATTTGACAGCACGACTGATCCAACCGAGGCTGAGGACTGGATGAGGCATACAGAGCGTATTTTGAGACGTATGAGGTGTACCCCAGAGTAGAAATTGAGGTATACCACGTCTTTACTTGAGAAAGAAGCCTGGAATTGGTGGGAATCAATTCCTAATAGTCAGAGGATCCTCCAATTTTGACTTGGGACAACTTTTTGAAGAAATTTACTGACACATATACTCGTCCGCTTTATTATACAAAGAAAAAGATAGAATTCCTAGAGTTGAAGCAAAAGGAGATGACCGTGATTGAATATGAGACAGAGTTCACCAGGTTGTCTCATTGTGCTCTAGAGGATGTAGCGACTGATCAGCAGATGAGAGGCAGATTTGAGCGAGGTTTGAGTTTAATATTTGTACAAAGTGTAAATCCTGAAATTTATACGAATTAATTTATATGAAAAGTAGCTTAAAATAGAATTGAATCAAACAAATTTAGGAAAAATTCAGAAAAACAATAGGCAACACGAGCTACAGCATGCCCTCGTGCTCATGCCAGATGATCAACACGACATCGTGCTCATACCTAGAAAACATCACGACCACGTGTTGAATTTATTTCAGAATGAGATCGTGCACGACCAAATCAGAACTCGTGCTGAGATGCACGACATGACTTAACAGCACGACCCGTGCTACATGTCGTGTCGACTGGGCTGTTATGAACAACTGACTGATTGCTACTATTTCATTTGTAAAAAATAAAGCACAAACAACTTGGAGAAGAATTAAGCAGCTGGAAACCCTAGGATGGTGAAAGAGTGATTTTATGTAAGGAGAAACATTTCTTTCAAGAATCAAAACCAAGTTTATTAAGGTAAGAAGATTTTCTCCTTAGCTGAGTGAAAGGTATGAGTTTATGTGAACAAATGGTTGCTGAGGTTACTAAGTTATGGATATGAATTGATTTATGTGTTACTTGGTGTTACTTAGCTAATACAATTTAGTTGAACTTGTTCAAGGATATGAGAATATTGAAATCATGGTTAGAAAAGCTACTGAGTACACTTAGGATTTAAAGTTAGGGGTTGTGCTTATTGTTCTTGAGTATAAAATAGGCAAGGGAATGAGAATTAACAACCTTTATGCTATTCTTTTCATATAGGAAGATCTATATGTACCTTGGATCGACGTTGCGCCCGACGTGGACTTCGTACAAATTCGAGGTAAGTGATTTCATATGTGTTTTTTGTAAGTGTTCTTATGCTTATGAATGATCTGGGAAAAATTGTGACGAGCATGACCTCGTGCTCTAAAGGGCACAACCAGTGCCATTTAGGAAATCAGAGATGAGCATGACCCTGTGTTAATTGAGCATGCCCCGTGTTGACTGGAGTTTCCCCTGCACTTCATTTTAATAGCAAATTGTTTATCACTTACTGAGTATTTGTATATACTCACCCTTGTTTGATTGTTTAAATGTTGTGTAGATCGTAGGTAGCTGCTATTTAGATCGAAGATTGTTGTGATTGGAGTTTCTAGCGATATCTATCCAAGGTCTGGGCTCTGGAGATCATTTTTGTATTTTGATATGATTTTGTACATGTATTGTACATATTTTGTATATATATGCATTTGAGTTTCAATAGTGTTTTCAAACTAACTACAGCTTTTGCATATTTTATTTTTTGTTGTAAAAGAATTTAGTTCGAGTTTTATAAAATTCATATTTTATATTTATTTCTCCTCTATACTATTATATTATTTTACAAAATATGGGATATTCGGGATAAATAGTTGGAAAAATTAAGTTCCACACCAGGATTGTTATGAAGCAACCTACTTATGAGACTCTGCTTGAGATAACTATCAGGGCAAAGAAGTTACTTGCTAAGGAGGGAAAGCGGGAAGGAAAGAGATAGAAGGTTTCTAGGTCTAGTTTAGCTGTAGGACACCAGAGATTGGATATCAAAGGTTTTAGAGGTACATGTAGAGATAGTTGACAGTCTAGAGGCGGAGCGGGAGGTGGGAGGAGTCATTCTACCAAGCCTCCTACTTATTAAAGTAGAGGTACATGTATCTACACTGACAGGGATACACATTCACTGTGTTTTACTTATCATCAACTGGGTCATTTTGCCAAAGACTATCCAAAGAGGAGAGATCCTCTAGGAGGATGTGTAGCACAACAGAGCAATGTTGGGGATAATAAGGCTACAACATCGACTGAGGGTAGTAGAGGTAGAGGTGGACGAGGCACTGGGTTTACTTCTAGGGGAGGAGTAGTCTCTAGAGGTAGAGTAGGTGGGTTAGGTGGATTTGATGGATCTAATGGAGTAGCCATGCCATCAGGGGCAGGACCACAGGCCCAAGTTTATGCAATGACCAAAGACAAGGTTGTAGAGAATCTAGACGTGATCACTGGTACTATTTTTATATTTACATATGATACTTTAGTACTAATTTATCCAGGTTCTACTTTTTCATTTGTGAGTGAAAGCGTAGTTGAGCACATAGGAGGTAGTATTGAGCATCTAGGCTATATAGTTGCTGTATCTATACTAGTGGGTGGTACAGTGCTGGTGCGACACATATTAAGGCATTCTGAGTTGCAAATTGAAGAGTTGACTTATTTAGCCGATTTGATCGTATTGAGGATGCCCGATTTTGGGATTATTTTGGGGATGGATTGGTTGCCTAAAAATCGGGCTATGGTTGACTGTTTTTTGAAAGAAGCAGTGATTGAGGTTAATGGCAAGAAGAGAGTGTTGTTAGTCAGCAAGAGGAAGGTTATTCCTTTATGTCTGATTTCGGCAGTTTTAGTTGCGATGTTGATTCGAGCGGGGTGTGATGCTTATTTAGCTTTTGTGATTGATCTGAATCAACCGAAGTTGGAGGTTAAAGATGTAAAGATCGTACAAGAGTATCCTGAGGTATTTCCTAAGGAGTTATAGGGTTGTCACCACAGTGCGAGGCTAATTTTAGGATAGAGACTATTTTGGGAGCATCTCTAGTATCTATTGCACCATATATATGGCAACTGTTGAGCTATAGGAGCTCAAAAGACAGCTAGAAGAGCTGTTAGAAAAGGGTTTCAAACGACCTAATGTATCACCTTGGGCCGCACCGGTGTTATTTTTGTAGAAGAAAGGCTGTAGTATGCGATTGTGTATCGACTATCGTCAGCAGAACATGGTGACAGTGAAGGATAAGTATCTGTTGCCACAGATAGATGATTTCGTTGATCTGCTGCGGGGAACTACAATATTCACCAAAATTAATTTGAGATCTGGTTATTGGCAGTTGAGAGTTTAAGAGAGTTTGATATCGAAGACGACATTTAAAAATCAATATGGGCATTTTGAGTTCACTATGATGCCATTCGGGTTGACGAATGCACTAGCTGTGTTTATAGCTTTGATGAATAGGGTATTTTAGCCTTATTTAGATCAGTTTCTGGTCGTATTCACTGATGATGTGTTGGTGTATTCAAGAGACAGAGAGAAGCATAGGAGGCATCTTAGAATCATGCTCGAGTTACTAAAAGAAAAAGACCTATATGTTAAATTTAGAAAATGTGAGTTCTGGATGTCAGAGGTTGTCTTTCTAGGACATGTGATTTCAGCAGAGGGATTGAAACCTGATCATAGTAAGATAAAGGCAGTTTAGGAGTGGGAAGCTCTGAAAATGAGTCTGAGGTACGAAGTTTTTTGGGTCTAGTAGGGTATTATCAGAGATTCATCGAGGATTTTTTTAGGATAGCTAGACCGATGGCATCTTTATTAAAGAAGAATGCTTCGTTTTTCTGGAATGAGAAATGCGAGGAAAGTTTCAGGAAATTGAAGAAGAGGTTAGTATAAGCTCCAGTTCGTATGTTACTAGCCAGGAAGGTGGTTTTGTGGTTTATACAGACACGCTGGAGCAGGGTTATGTGGAGTAGTGATGTAGCATGGTAGAGTGATTGCTTATACTTTGTGTCAGTTGAGATTGGACGAAGCTAACTACCTGACTCATGATTTGGAGTTAGCTGTAATCATTCATTCTCTTAAGGTTTGACAACATTATTTGTACGGTGAGACGTTTTAGATTTTCACAGATCATAAGAGTCTCAAGTACATGCCAGCGAGAGCTAAACCTGATACAAAGGCGATGGATTGAGTTACTTAAGGATTATAACTACACTATTGAGTATCATCCTAGAAAGGTGAATATGGTCATTGATGCTTTGAGTAGAAAAGGAAAGGAGGATGATGATTTTGTTACTTATAGAGCAGATTCATTATTTGCATTGTGAGAGCTTCGAGTGCAGTTAGAATTGATTAAGGATAAGATGTTAGCGAATATTTGAGTTAGACTTCAGATGAGAGAATTGATAGTAGTGCATCAAAAAGAAGTTGATCATCTGATGCAAATTAAGAAGAAATTCCATAAAAGAAAAGTGACTACTGCTCACCGATTAGATGATGATGGTGTCTTATATTATTGGGAGTGATTATGTGTTCCAGACATTGCTGAGTTGAAGAATGAGTTAAGGTACATTCCTCACCTTATTCAGTTTATTTGGGCAGTACGAAGATGTACCAGGGATATGCGAGAGATGTACTGGTGGGTACATATGAAGGAAGAGATAGCCGAGTTTGTCGCTAGATGTCTACCTTGTCAGTAGATCAAGGCAGAACATCAAGCTCCAGCTGAAAAATTATGACCTGTAGAGATTCCAAAATGGAAGTGGGAGAATATCACCATGGATTTCATTATAGGCTTACCAGGAACATTTCGACGTCATGACGCTATTTGGGTGATAGTTGACAGACTGACGAAATCGGCTCATTTTTAGCTATCCGATAGGATGGCACGTCGGATAATCTAGTTGGTTTGTATGTTGCCGAGATCATTAGGTTACATGGTGTTCCGACTTCGATTGTGTTTGATCGTGATCCTAGGTTTATATCGCAATTCTAGAGGAATTTACAAGATGCGATGGGTACCAGATTGAGGTTTATTAGAGCCTCTCATCTGCAGACTGACAGGCAGTTTGAGAGGACGATTCAGACAGTCGAGGATATGTTATGAGCTTGTGTTTTGAATTTTGGAGGTAATTGAGACGATCAGTTACCTTTGGTTGAGTTTGCATACAGTAACAACTATCATTCTGGTATCAGGATGAAACCTTACGAGGCTTTATACGAAAGACGTTTCCAGAGTCTGTCTTACTAGGATGTTAAAGGTTTGCGTCAGATAGAGAGACCAGAATTGGTTCAGCAAACTCTTGAGAGAGTGAATGTCGTAAAAAGATGTATGCAAGCAACTCAAGATCGTCAGAAGGGTTATTACGACTGACATCATCGAGAGATAGAGTATGCGGTCAGAGATAGATTATTCTTGTGAGTTTTGCCTTGGAGAGGTGTTATTAGATTTGGGCGACACAGAAAGTTGAAGCCTAGCTATATCGAACCATATGAGATTATTAAGAGAGTGGGACCATTGGCGTACATATTGAGGTTACAGGACTAGTTGTCCTGTTTAGATGATGTTTTTCATGTTTTTATGTTGAGACAGTACTGATCTGATCCTAGTCATGTGTTGAGAGCTCCAGAGTTGGAGATATCATAGGAGTTATCATACGACGAGGAGCATGTTGAGATTCTAGACCGACTGTTGAGACAGTTACAAAACAGAGAGATCCTTATGGTACTGGTTAAATAGAGCTTCCATTCGCCAAAGGAAGCTACCTCGGAGGTTGACTCTGATACGAGACAGTAGTATTCGTATCTTTTTCCAGACACATACTCAGAGGCTTAAGGTATATTTTGATCCTAGACTCTGATGGTACTTGCTGATATGTAGCTATTGTTATGATGTTGTTTTGTTGCTAATCTGAGGTTGTTTTTAAGTACGGTAACTTGTATATAAGTATACCATACTTAAGTTCATTAGATTTTCTTGAGATTTCGTTCGATTTAAATTTTAAGGACGAAATTTTCTAAGTGTGGAAGAGTTGTAACACCCTGAAATTTATTAGATTTAATCTATATGGAAAATAGATTAAAAAAATCAAATCGGAAGGAAAATAGAAAAATGCAGTAAATAGAGCATGAGCACGGTCCCGTGCACAACATTGTGCTCATCATCTGGAAATCAAATTAGTAGGATCTCGTGCGCTATGAGTTTGGAACTCGTGCTGAAACGCATGACACGACTTGGAGCACGACCTGTGCCCAAGGTCGTGTCAACTGGGCAGATTTTAAACAGAATAACTGACATTCCTGTTTCATTACTTAACAGAGCAAAAAACGTGAAAGAATTTGAGGAGAAACCCTAAGATTCATTGAGGAGGATAATTTAGTTTATGAGTAGATGGTTTACTTTAGAGTTATTTTAGGTTGATGAAATTTTTGGAATGGTTGAAAAGGAACTGATTTAAGTAGACAATTGTTGTTGGTTAGTTGGATTTGAGTTAAAAGAACTTATATGGATTATGTAGATTACTTGAATCATAACTAGAATAAGATTGTAAGGTGTTAGGGATTTGGGAAGGTTATTGAGAAACTCAAAGTATGAAAAGCAAGGTTATGATTAATGTTTCTATATAAGAAACAAGTTAAGAATGAGTTATTAATAGTCTTTCAATGAATATTTTCGTACAGGAGGACTTGTACGAACGTTAGATCAAAGTTGAGCCCGGAGCCAACTTTATATGATTGTTGAGGTAAGTGTTCTTACGCTTACTATTGCTAAGTTTAGTTCTTATGTGATTGTAGGAACTTGAGTTGATGCTCTTACGACCTTACAAATTATATGTAATTTTGAAATGATCATATGTGTTATTTTCTTATGAATATTTTATGATCCTTTGCTTGAGGTGAATTTATATGAATATCACTGAGATTATTGTATTGAGATGACATGAATTTATTCTTTCCTTTGATGTTCATATTTGATTATGTGAACTTATGATTGTATGCTCTTTTGGCTATTTCCTTTGATATTTTTATGATTACGGTTGATGATATGAAAAGGTATGAGTTTCTTTGTTGAGCATACATGTGATTTGAGTTAGTGGCCATATGAATGCATTTGATTCATTATACGTTGCATTTCATTGCGTGACACTTGGCTGATATCCTTGGCTGGGCCTAAGGATTATTCTGAGAGAGATCTCGATGCCGATCTAGGACCCATGATATTCTGAGCTAGGCTCAATGCTGAACTGGGTTTGATGCCAGTCTGGGACCGAGGGAAAAAGGAAAAGAAAAAGAAAAAGAAAAAGAAAGTAACTTCTTGGGACGTTTTTCATGTGAATTGTATT
>CANYCX012400887.1:0-14633 GCA_948193385.1 Breynia disticha f. nivosa | reverse complement strand
AGTCATTTGATTGCTGAAATTAAAGAAAATGTCATAATGAAGTTGAAGGTGTATAATTTGCACCCCACAATCGATACTTGATGATTATTTAAGCACCTAAGATCTTAATTATAATTATAATTATAATTAAAGTTTAATGATGTAAATGAATAATTATTTAGAGTTTGTGATTTTTTGTCTTGTATATATGTACTGGCAAGTAACAATGCAAAACTAAAATTTATGTGTCAGTCTCTTAATTCAAGTGTAGAGTGGAGCCTTCTCACTTAACCCCACCAATCACATTAATTATTATTTCTTCTTCCTCTACTCACCACTCACATGTGTGACATGGCACCTAATTTGTCTTTTATTTCTTAAATTAATAATGCCTTTTAATGCATAGTTGTTAACTACAATTATTGTGTTAAACTAACATTAAATTGCCCTACTAATTTAATTGCATTATTATAATTTTGCATAGATATGAAAAGAAAAAAAATCGTTTCCTTGTCGTTTCTCCTCACGTAGTAGCGTCAATTTTATTCTAACGATAATATTACCAAAAAGTAAATAAAGAAAAAATGTAATGAAAAAGAAAAAAAAAACTAAGCTTCTGCTACAGAGCCACGTGTCAGAAATCGGTAAGAACACAGCTCCCCAAATCCCACATTATCCACCTTCATACACTTTACGCTACCCCCACCTCTCCACTATTAACCTCTTCTTCTCGTTTAAATTTCAAAATTACCCCTGCCACTATCCACTCACTTTCCCTTTATTTCTTAGGTCAAATTCGTAACTTCGCCCACCACGATTTCTTTTGTGGACACGTTGCAGAAAGTCAGAGCTCTCAAATTTATTGCCACGTCGGTGATGGTCTAGTAGTCCAGGTCATATATGACGTGGAATTATTATTCCCAGTCAGCAAATTCTTTCTCTATATAAACCATAAACCCAATCCATTTTGCTACACTCAAATTGCTTCTCTTCTCACTCGTCATTACTCCAAAACTCCAAAATCAACCCAAGCACAGAAAAGAAAAGGAAATTTATTTTTTAAAGTTACCGTTCACCGGCGGAGAGTAGTGACCGGCGATATGAGTATTCCGGCGACGGTTTTACTTGCTTTGAGACGCAATGATCATCCTCGTCACGTCTTCCAGGAAGAAAAACACAGCTGAAAGTAATCGAAATTTTTCTTTTTTTCGAGAACTAGAGTATGAATTAAGTTATTCGAATCTTCTAGAAATGGCAACATCAATAGAGTAGTATTTCTGGAATAGTTCAAATTTTAGAGTTATCATTTCAATTTTTGTGAAGAAGCTTTAGAGCTTAATTTTTTTTTTCAAAGAAAGTACTGCTGAACGGAAAAGGTCAAATTACATTTCTGTCCTTGTAAGACGTCATTTCTCAAACCTCAATACTTTCATTCCATTTGTAATGAAGATCCAACCGATCGACGTCGACTCTGAAGTTCCGGCTCCGACTCCGGTTACCGGAAAACCGAAATCGCGACTGAAGAGGTTATTTGACCGGAACGTTTTGAGGATTAATTCAGCGGAGAAACTTGTGAGTGTTGTTGACGAACCGCCACAACAACTCGGAGTGAAAGATGGAGGAATAGGTACTGAGTTTGAACCGGGTTCAGTTTGTTTGTCGAAAATGGTTCAGAGTTATATTGAGGGGAGTACCGAGAAGAGTTTAAGAGGTCGGCAACGCTGTAATTGCTTTAACGGCAACGGAAACGATAGTTCGGACGATGAGCTGGACTTGTTTGGGTTTAATGAGTTAAACGGTAACAGTAACGGAGTTTCAACTGATGCGGCCGACATTCTGAAGGTAAAAATGCCTAATTGAATTGAAATGCTATGCCTACAATTTCTTTGAAAAAGAAAAACAAAGAAACGATCATTTATTTGTGCAAATTGGATTGCTTATTTTCAGACTTTGATTCCGTGCTGGAGCGTCAGGGAGAGAAACTTGTTAGCTGACACTGCCATGGTCGTGGATAAGAACAAGACCATTTATAAACAAAAGGACTCTTTGAGAAAAATTGTAACCGACGGTTTAATTTCTCTCGGTTACAATTCCTCCATTTGCAAGTCTAAATGGGACAAACACAACACTTATCCTTCCGGTAACCGATCACTTCTCTCCTCTTTCGTTTTAATTTTTAAATGATTAATTTCTTCGTTTATTTTTATTGATTTTGTTTGATTACTTTTTACAGGAGAATATGAATATGTGGATGTTATAATGGAAGGAGGAGAGAGAATAATAATCGATATTGAATTCCGATCAGAGTTTGAGATCGCAAGATCAACCAGCGCATATAAGACGATTCTACAATTACTACCGTCGATCTACGTGGGGAAAACGGATAGGCTTACTCAGATCGTTTCAATTGTATCAGAAGCAGCCAAACAGAGCTTAAAGAAAAAAGGAATGCCATTCCCTCCTTGGAGGAAACAAGAATACATGCGTGCCAAATGGCTTTCCCCTTACTCTAGATTAAACGACGCCGCATCAACGCTTCAATCTGAAAACGTTCATAATTTCGATCACGGCTCCGATTCTGGAGACTCTGTTGGTGAACTAGAGCTGATTTTTGGAGAAAAAGAAAGTGCAACTCCTTCTCCGGGGGGTAATTCCGGCGGTGAAGTTTTGGCCGGGAGTTGGCAACCGCCGGCATTAAAGCCCAAGAGTAAAGATAGAGGAGCGAAGATGGTGACAGGATTAGCTTCTCTGTTCAAAGAGAAACCATAAAATTTTGGATTTTTTTTAAATTTTCGAGATGAAAAGGATTGAGAAAAAAATATAAATATAAATCGGATAATCGTACCAAAAAAAATGTAATATATCCCTCTCTCTTTCCCTTCCTTTTTTTTTAATTTTGCAAGGGTCTGTATTAGCAGAGGCGAAAAATTTAGAATATAATATTTTACTATTCTCGTCTTATTTGTTTTTCTTTTTTTATGTTTTTTTTTTCAAATATTTGTAACGGTTTTTTATGTTAACAGTTAATAAAATTAACAAAAGCTTTAAGTTTAATTTTTCATATAAAATACAAATAATTTATTTTTCCAAAAATCTATTATCGAGTATGGGCTAGCATATGTAAAATAAAAAAAAATAGAACACCTGGTGTAGGATAGTGTGAATTATTTAAAAGTATTGTTGGTGAAAAGGGAACAAACAAGGACGAGGCATTTCTCTCTTACTGAAATTCTCAACTTTTAAGGCCAATTACTTTCGGAGAAAAATATTGGTTTTAAAAAAGAGGCTGTTAGAACGAGGAACGTGTGGTGGAGGATGGAGGGAGGAAGGTGACGGCAGCGGCTCGTGGCGTCTCGAAAGAAGGTCAGGTAATCAGTCCTTCATTTGAATGGCGTGATATTCTCTTCAGTCCTCTTTTTCTCTCTTTTATCATACAAGTTTTGGGTGTTGCAATTTGATTTGTTCTTGAATTTCTCAAACTTAAACGTGAATTTCTTCAATGCCACTCTTACAAATACCATAAATTCAGTGGTAAATACGATCGACCAGCACATTGAACGTGCGGGCTTCGACTTGATGTCGATATACGGCAAGGGTAATTTTGTAGTTTAAAATTAAAAGTTAGTGATTTTACTTGGCGTCAAAGCTTAGAATTTGGACTGATTGGGGAATAAACTAGGAAGATTCTGTTACACGTGGGAGAGGTGGAGTGGGTAAAAAGTAAAAATATTGATGGTTTGACTGTCTTGGGGCTCATATTTACCTCATAGTTTAGAGATTTAATGATGTTGGTTTTAGGAAAATTAATCTTGTTTTTAGCTTTACTATGGGCATTGGAAATGAGACTTTATCTCCTCAATTGCTTCTCCTTTAATACTGTCTAGCACTGCACCATTTGTAATTTTCTGAGCCCGACCACTTCCGTTAAATTGCTACCATCAGGCTACCCATTGCCGCATACCATCGTGCCGTCGTCAATCTCATCGGACTCGGTGTCTCTATTGAAAAAATTTTGTTAACGTGTTCATGCTCTTTCTGCTTATTTTGTCTCCAAATTAAAATATATTTTGTCTCCAAAAAATTTTGTCATCGGACTCAGTGTCTCTATTGAATGAAATTCCCATGTTTGACTGGAAATAGTTTGAATTACATTCAGTGAGGAACGAACAGAAAAAACAGAGACCTCAAAATGGTCATAGGTAGAGCATAAAAGAGATGTGTTATACTAACAAATAAGTGGTCACAATAGATTAGATTAGAAGGTAGTTAGGGGGGGTCTTCTTTCTTCTTCCTGCCTCAAACTTTATAGTTAAACTGTTTCAAACTAACTTGTCAGAAGAAAAGACTTTTGATATCAACTCTCCCTTTCCACACTATTCCTAAGTGTTTACGTGTACATCAATTAGCGTGAAGTTATTTTAGCTTAATCAGAGATCTCGAATTCGAGTTCTGGTTACGCAACTGCGTTAAAACTCAGTTGGGAAAGCTTTACAACCCTTGAGGTCCTGCCCAGCTCCAACGAAGATTAATCTAGGGTGCTCATACGCAGTTGAGTTAAAATTCGGTTGGGAGAGCTTAGCAGCCCTTGTGGCCCTGTCCGGCTCGCGCAGGAATTAGTCTGGATGCCCAAGATACCTCGTGGTTCAGACAAAAAAACTATTACTAAGTGTTCATACCATATATTACTTGTAAAAGCGACAATTCATGTTAGTTGTGTCGTAATCATATCATATTATTATTTTTATTAAATATTGTTATTTATGACATAAATATTACAAAAAATAAATTTATATCGTATCTTGATCTTATACTCTCAAATTATATTATCGTTAAAAAGTTGTAACTCTTAGTTAGTAGTCTGTATATAATAGCAACATTTGTACTGAGATGTCTCTAATTTCATTACATATTTTGGTTAATTTATAATTTATTATTCTATTTTTCTAAGATACAGTACAATTTTTTTTGTAGTGGAGAAAAAAAATTATCAAAATCATTGTTGGGGTGTACGCATGTATAATCGATGGGCTATTTTTTGAAGATTTGTATAAAATATTTAAGAATAATAATTAAAAAGGTGATATTTATGAATCTATGGAGTGGGTGGGATCAGTGACGAAGCTGTGACAAAGAAATAAATAAGATGATAATTCGAGTTGGTAGAGTTTGATTATATTTTTTAATTTTTTCCTAATTTCAGTCATTTTTTTAAATTCGTCACAAATTGTCTTATTAGTTTAATTCTACTTTGTTCATATATTCGTAATTTTAGTACCCATACCCGTCTCAAATCTATTTATATCAAATTCGAATAATATTAAACGGATCAAATACCTCCAAGTACATATCGAGTTGTGTGAATTTTTAAGTGAAGACCCTTATAATATTGTCGGATTTATTATGGATTATTCATTTTATTATGTTTCTCGAAATATATGGTAAATTACATAATGTCATCCCTAAATTTACGTCTTTATTCAATAATTCACTCGGTCGCAAGTCATTGATATGTTGAAGGAGGCTGAAAATGAGCGAAAACAAAGTAAATGAATATAGAAAGAAAGAAAACAAGATGCAGTGATGTCGTATCATCACATTAATGCTGGACTTTACTGCTCTCAAATGATTTTATGTAAACATGCAGGCTGCTTTCATTGTTTCTCAGTGGAGCCAGAGAGGGAGTAAGATCAAAACTACAAAATCTTCATTTACTGCCCTAAAAGGGCCAGCTTGCTAAGCCATTTTAGGAAGGAATCAAGTATTAATTGGTGCCTATAGAGATAGATTGGGTAGAGATTAGTAAGCTGCATTTATCTTCCTTGGATTTCTGCTACTTGCTTTGTAGCTGTAAAATTTGCAGACTTGTGATGTTGATGCTGCCAACTTCAATGAAATTTGCAGTATCATTTCAGTTTATCACGAAATCATAATTGCATTAAAGGGTCGATCCAAAACAGATATGATTTGATTCGCCACTGATTCAAGTTGAAATTAAGATAAGGTTATGTTACCAATTGCTAGTTCTTGTTTTCGTTAGAAGTAATTTCATCTTTGTAACTGATCCTTCACAAAACTCGTACAGAAAAGGCGGAACTATAAGAGTATACGCTGCCCCTCTCGTTTGAGTCGTCTTCTTTTGTCTCCGTGTCTGATTAATTATATCATTTTAATTTGTTAATAAAAATGAATTAGGGCAAGTGGAGACATAACCTTAAGCTTAAGATAAGATGAAGCCAAGTTGATGGTTCAAAATAAGCTTGAACCAGGAATCCAGGACTGGTTTTAATGAATGAATTTAAGGACACTCAATCTAAACATGGTTTGAAACTGTAAACACTTTTTTTTAAATCAAATCTATGAGTTCTGACTTCTGATATATATTTTTTTAAATAAAAATCTGAATTATCAGTTCTGAATGATGAATCTGCCAAACTACAGAGCTGTTCTTGTTGATCTCGTGACTAGTTCTAATTTAGGAGGTCAATCATTAAAACAACTCCTCTGTATTTTTTGCTGTAGAAAGGCATAAATTAAAAAACATATATATAAAATGTGACGTAATTAGATTCCTTGATTAGTGAAGTAATGTCAGGATTATTGGATAATGAAACTGCAAAATATGATTATTTAAAGGGTCTTATAATGGTATAGCAGGAAGTGATAATTTTCAAAAACTATTACGACAGAACATATTAAAAGCAAGAAACTCTCAAATAATTCATTGCTCACTGTTTTGTACAGTTTGAAAATAATGCCACCTTTTATTATGCATTGTGGAACAAGTAAACTCTATGAATACTTGAGGGATAAAAGGTTGATTTTCATCGTCACGTTTTAATTAAAGTTGTATTTATCCATCAAAATTATCGGTTGAACCGGCCACTTTACCAATTTGATATCGGTTAAATTACGAACCCGATTGAATGATAAATTGAATTGAAACAGTTGACGGCTAACTGGTTCAGTCCGATTTTTAATGATAATTTTATAAGCTATTAACACATGGTCACAATTTTTAATGTAAATACTTTTCAGATAATTATGCAAACTGCTATGTTTTGAGTTTAAAATGATAGAAATGTTAATGTACATTTATTCATTTTTGTTTATGTCATATTCTACTTCACAATTATATGAATTCAGATTTCATGTTTTAAAATGCAAAAATGTCACTTATTGTTAACAATAATGAACAACGATTAACACTAAACATATGTATACACATACCCTGACATTTTTACAATTATAAATTTAAAATCAGGTATTTTCATATTTTCAAAACTTGAACTTACGTAAACAAAAATGAACAAATATACAATGTCATTCCTATCATTTTAAAAAACAAAACTGTTCATTCATGTAATTTCTCCTTTAATTTTGTTTATATTTACAAAGTTGGATTGGACCATAATTCTAAAGGCCCAAAAACTTCACATAAGCCCAAAACAATATTCTCCACTACTTACCCACACTTTGAACATCCACGCGCCGCGACAACTCAAGTCATGCAAAAGAACCAAAACAAATCCGGTAGCTCAGGTAGCGCCGCCGCTACTCCGGCTACCAAGAGAGGCCGTCCATTCGGCAGCAGCGGCACATCATCCCCCGGAGATGCCATTGCTCCATCCACTCTTCTCGGCCCTTCTCTCCAGGTCCACACAACATTCGCGGGTCAGTTTTTTAAAACCCTAGTTTGAATAAAGTTAAGTTTTTTTTTAGCTGACTATGATTTTCTTTGTGGGTTTGAATAATTTGGCTGTTTCAGATCAGAACAATAAGAGAATTGTATTAGCTCTACAAAGTGGACTTAAAAGTGAGTTAATATGGGCTTTGAATACCCTCACTATGCTTTCTTTTAAAGAAAGAGAGGATATGCGTAAAGACTCTTTGGTCAAAATTCCTGGTTTGCTTGATGCACTTTTGCAAGTTGTAAGTTAATATTTTGTGTGCCCATGTTGAAATACAGTTGTGATGTTTTGTTTGTAATGGTGAATTTGATGTTGAAGTTGTGTGCTTTTGATTTATTGTTGTAGATTGATGACTGGAGAGATATTGCATTGCCTAAAGAATTCAGCAAAAGTCATAGGGTTAGAACTTTGGGATTGAATTCGCCTGTTACGGGATTTGGGAATGAGTATGATGCTTTAGCTTTGAATGATGGTGTCACGAAACCTGGGTGAGTGTGATTGTATTGGATTTTTTATGGTGGTTGAAGATTTTGTTTTTGGTTAAGTTGAAGTCTTTTCTAACTTGATGCGGTGTTTATGTTTGTTAGGTCAGGGACTGGTGACGGTACATTGCAGAAAAATGCAACTAAAGCACGTCCTTCGGAGTGGTGGCTTGATGAGGATGGCTTGTTTAATGTAGATGAAGAGGGGCGGGCAGAGAAGCAGCAGTGTGCTGTTGCTGCTTCAAATATTATACGGAATTTCTCGTTTATGCCAGAGAATGAAGTTATTATGGCGCAACATCGGCACTGCTTGGAAACTGTGTTCCAATGTATAGAAGATCATGTGACTGGTGAGCAGACTAGTGGAAAGCACATTTTTTTCCTTACAATGCTAATGATTTTGCTCATGCACAAAGGAAAATTTTTATTTTCATATGTTTTTTATCTATTATGTTTGTCATTGGAATTGTTTAAATTTTAAATTAGCTTTTTGTTCAATGTGAAATATTAACTATTGGTATTAGAATTTTGTGCTGGTTTTTCATGATTTGGATAGTTGTGTTTCTGTACCGGTGCAATGTGAAATATTAATTATTGCAATTGTTGGATGTTGTATATGATGACAGAGGATGAGGAACTTGTTACAAATGCCCTTGAAACAATTGTAAATTTGGCCCCATTGCTTGATCTTCGAATTTTCAGCTCATCAAAGCCATCTTACATTAAAATGACGTAAGAAATTCTTTCTTCTTTAAGCACGTTGATTATGTAGTTGGTGATTCCTTTCTATGTTTGACAATTTGGCAAATTTTGTCATTAAACAGAGAAAAGCGTGCTGTTGAAGCTATCATGGGGGTGTTAGGATCTTCTGTCAAACCTTGGCATTGTGCAGCTGCTGAATTACTTGGGCGCTTGATAATAAATCCTGATAATGAACCCTTTCTTCTACCCTTCACCCCACAGGTTTGTACTGCTTGTCTGGCAATACGACATCACATATATATCACATATAGTCTTATAAATAGAAAATCATCACGATCATTTGAATGGTTACTGCAGATACATAAACGTTTGGTAGATCTGTTGAGCTCACTTGCAGTTGATGCACAAGCAGCTGCTGTTGGAGCTCTATACAATCTTACAGAGGTTAATATGGACTGCAGATTAAAGCTCGCTAGTGAGAGATGGTGAGATTCTTTTCCTATTTTGGATTGCGAGAACTTCGTTTTCTATTTGGTGTTACACATCTACTCTCTTTAATCTTGTGCACATTTATCGCAGGGCTGTTGATCGGCTGCTGAAAGTGATCAAGATGCCACATCCCGTGCCGGAAGTGTGCAGAAAAGCATCAACAATATTGGAGAGCTTGGTGGCTGAGCCACAGAACAGGGCTCTTCTTCTATCTTATGAGAATGCATTTGCAGAAATACTTTTCTCGGAAAGCAGATATGCTGATACATTTGCCAGGATTTTGTATGAACTGACTTCCAGGCCAAGCAATAAATTCACATCAGCGCGTGGTATTTGGGGTATGTGATAGAAACTGACCTGATTTTAACTATCTTTTGCTAGATTGAAGCCATTATATGTATATTCATGTAGGATTTTAGGCACTTGGCATTGAGCTGAATGCATTTTGCGGGCTGTTGATTCATGTTAGTCGCATCGTACTTGTGTTGTGCTATTTTTTTTATCAAATATTATTAGTTACTTAAGTCGTGTCATAAATATGTACTCATAAATTATGTTATCGTGTTAAAAATTGACTGCTTAAGTTACGGAGTATGAATGTTATGTAGGGGAAAGATCTTTGAACAGATTCTAATACATAGTAAATGCTTTGCTGGCACCGTACCAATGACTTGTAAGACAAGCCATTTTTCATTCAATGCATGCAATTACAATTACCTACACCATTAATTCTTGCAACACTGTTTTCCTTACAACTGTCAATTTTTGTCTGTTTCATACATAGAACTTAGATTTGTTAACAACTCTGATTCTTGACCACATTTCATACAACACAGGACGTTTCACAAAATGTAAGCTTTATATTTAACGATGGATAATTAAGTCCACTATTGACATTCTAGGAGTTTATTATTTTAATACGATAGCATGATTTGTATTTATAAGTTTATGACATGACATTAACAATACGAATTCAATTTTAACAATGTTTATGCTACAAATAATAATATTTAATAGAAAATAACATGACACAGGCAATTCGGTTTGGCGGGTAATAATCGTGTCAGTGATTTTTTCAATCAAATATCATTATTTATAACATAAAAACTACAAAAATGAAATTCGTGTCATTCGTGCCGTGTCTAATTGTGTAATCATCAATTATGTTATCGTGTTAGAAATTGTCAGCCCTACTTATATTGCTTTATGTCACATAAAATATACAATTGTGTTTGAAATGAGCGAAATTGCTTTCTTTTTTTATATTCTCATTGATTTGTTCTTAAAGTTCACAAAAAAGTAAGAGTAGAAAAAAAATAAAATTATTTAAGACTTTGTTTCAACCACTAACAACCAAAAAAATATCACACAAAATGAGAGAAAGAAAGTACTGGAAAATCTAATTCAAATGAAAAAGACATTTATCAAACTACAATCAACATTATTACTAGGAAGACAAATTTCAAAATTCATGAAAAAAAAATTGAAAAAATGCAAAGGAACTGATGATCTTTACGTTGTTTTATAATCAACATAGTTCGAATTTGTTGTCATAAAATTACACCAAACCAAACTATATAATTGACACAAATCTCAGAAACGAAAACAGAAATTCTGAAAATTGTTCAAGCTGACGATGAAGAACCAATTGATACAATCTTAGGAACATGAACAGGAAACTGATCGATCTCATCAATCCAAGGATTCTTCTCCTTGGCAGGATTGATGGTTCTTAATGCCTTCCATACTCCACTGTTGCACTTAAATCCTGAACCGAATGCAATCTGCCAAATCCTGTCGCCTCTCCTGATCCTTCCTTTAGCCTCCGAATATGCCAATTCATACCATAACGAGCTACTGGAAGTGTTTCCGAACCTGTAAAGTGTCATTCTTGATGGTTCCATGTGCCAGTCTGTGAGCTCGAGGTTCTTCTCGAGCTCATCCAATACAGCTCTTCCTCCAGCGTGAATGCAGAAATGCTCGAATGCGAGTTTGAAATCAGGAATGTATGGTTTGATTTTCATCTTCAGGACTTTCCTGGCAACCAATGTTGCGAAAAAAAGGAGTTGTTCGGACATTGGTAGGACTAATGGACCCAATGTAGTGATGTTAGTCTTAAGAGCTTCTCCTGCTACGGCCATGAGGTCTTTCGAGAGTGAGACACCAATTCTTTTCGTGTCATCTTCTCTTTGGAACACACAACCGTAGCATTTGTCATCAGCACCTTTGTGGGTTCGGACAGTGTGGACTAATTGGTACTTTGAACGGCGGCGATCGGAGGAGCGGTTAGAGAGGAGGATAGCTGCGCCTCCCATTCTGAAAAGGCAGTTTGAGACAAGCATGGAACGGTCATTTCCGAAATACCAATTCAGAGTTATGTTCTCCATGCTCACCACTAATGCATATGAATTTGAATGTACCTGCTAAAGCACAAAGTGAAATAAACTTGTGTTAGATCCCACAATTTGTCCAAAATTACGAAAATTGAATTCTTGTCGCTCTTCTCATGTCATAAACGCATACCCACGAATTGTATTATCATGTCAAAGTTTAAGAGATAATTAAAACGACTTGTCAAAAAAATTAGTCGACAACAATTTGGCAAGTTAGTTGAGAAGAAAGAAGCATTTATGAGGAGGCAATAAGAGAGCTCTGAGATGTTTTAATGCAGTTCACCCAACACCAGCTGGTACATGTTGACTGTTCTATATTTGTGTCTATTATTTTTCCTTTTTTTTCTGAATTTTTTTGGCTCTAAGTTTGAGTTTGTCCTTAATATGGTTAACTCTCATTTTCTCATCAATACTTCTCGATCGTTTCACTGGATTTTCATTGAAATTTAAGATTCTGATAACAAATATCATAGGACTCCATGCCCTACCAAATTATTATAGCATCCTGCATTGTTTCAGTTGTCTACTTCAAGCATAAAGATCTATGAAAGCCATATAAGTTACTATCATTTGTGATTTTTACTTTCGAAACGATGATTCACGTTATATGAATGCAGTTTAACCTGCAAGTTTCATAATAATAACTTGTGAAGAAAGAATTGAAAACATACCTGCAGAAGCTGCTTAGCAAGGTCAATTGAAATAAGGCCAGCACTGCAACCCATTCCACCAAGATTATAGCTCAAAATATTGACTCTAAGCTTGTAGTGATTGACAATCATGGCAGAAAGAGAAGGAGTCGGATTGAACAAACTGCAGTTCACAACAAGAATACCAATATCCTTTGCTTTAACACCGGTTTTGGCCAGCAGTTCGTCGATTGCACCAAACATGACAACCTCAGCCTCTTTTCTTGCCTCAGCCATACAAGGATTCGGAGGCACCCGCAACACCGCTGGAGGCAAGTACGTGTCCTGTCCGAGGCCGGACCTCTCAAGAATCTTCCTCTGAAAAGCCAAGTTCTCATCAGCGAATGCTTTAGCCATCCCTGACTTTGCCATGAAAACCTCTCTAGTGACCTTAAGGTCCTGTTGAGGCTTGTAACATGAAAAGTTAACCAAATAAACTTTTCTTGGACGGCTCATGAAGTAAAGCGTGGACAAGAAAACTATAAGACAACAACATAAAGTAGTGGAAACAAGATTGAACTTTAAGTGGTTCCATAGTCGGACTAAATCAGGAAACGACATAGATGAAAGATGAACTGAAGCCATTCCTAGCAATGGAACTAGAAGTAAATACATAGCATTGGAGATTAAATAATGGTAACCAAGTTTCACATATTTCAATCTAACTGATAGCAAAAAGTTTGGAAGCTTATTTGACATTCTTTCTGGTTGGTTACTTTGAACTGTCTGAGACATATTTGAAGAGAGAAGTTTCTGAGAAGTGAAGGAAAACCCAGATGGAGAAAGAAGGTGAATGAGAGATTGGAATAAGGAGAGGGAGAGGTAGGAAGATGGGTTGGAAAAGGAAGGAAGGAAGTGTGAGGATTTAAAGTGGGAAAAGAGAGGGAGAGGGATGGATGCAACTACCCCAACGAACTTTTTATTGTTGTGGCATTCAATTTGCCAACCGGAGAGACTCTCTGAGTTTCAGACTGAGTTGAGTTGAGTTGAGTTGAGTTTTGTGTATTATTATTTCTAGATTTTAAGTTTTCACCTATTTCTACCTAACTTATTTTCCACTTTGCCACTCCTATTTCCCAGAACTTGTGCATTTTCAGCTTGGATTACACATGTCCACTCTATCAAGTTTCGGTGAACTACATTCTTCTTTCTCTGCCCTTCGGTGCAGCGGTTAAGTGGGTTGAACAGCATAGATTCGAGTTCCATCTTTGTTTTTGTGACGGCGTTAGGAGTTGCCTAAAGCTCTAATCTGTTGGTTCGTTAAGTATTTTTGAAACAACATGTTTTTAATTCGTGGGTTAGCTAGTCATTTTTCTTAAAATTCAAAGATCGTGTAGATTGGTTGAGGAAAAAACATTCTTTTTTATCACGGTTTTTCCCTTTTTGGCCGGCACATATAATGACAGCGGCAAAAATAGACGAGTTAAAATAAATTACAATCTTTGTTGGAAATTTTATTTCGTAATATACTAAGCATCGAATTTTTATATCTTCCTTTCAGCTGTAAATTTATCGGTATTTTGACCATTCTTGTAATTTTTTTTTTTCATTTATTGAAAAGAAATCATTTTATGCTTTTAATGTTAGCTTTAATAAGATTGATGAAGTAAGTTTAGTACAGAAATTATTGATATCAAAATATTGCGAATGAAAAATGTGCGGATTCACTTCAATGCACACATCAATTCCACCATTTTACCATATCTATGAAGCCCTAAATGCAGTGATGAAGGTAGAGAGAGGTGTGCTAAGATGCGACCGTCTCTTTTACCGTCTTTTATTCTGCAATACTATTTACTTTATCGTCTTTTTTTGTAGTGTTGTTCCTTGTTTCTTCTTGTATTGTTTCAAACTCATCTATTTTTTCTCTTTTCACAAAAAAAATTCTGAATCTACCACCGCTGTTCACCGAATTTCTTTAATTTTACCATGAAAGTGAAAAAGTGGAGTCAAGTTAAAGGAAGGAGATATTTGGAGAAGTGGAAGTTGAGAAAGGTGTATAAATGTAAATGAAGTACAAGTAAGAGTTATGAAGTGGGGAGGTTTACCTTACAAATCTCCATGGCATTGCATAGATATTCTCGTCACTGTGTAATGAATCCGACAAGAATGGTCACATCACACTCAATTCAATTTAGTTATTTGTTTACAATTTCATATATAATTCAACAAATTTTACCATCAAACGCCTTTGGTTATTAGGTTATCTAT
>CANYCX012400675.1:0-15611 GCA_948193385.1 Breynia disticha f. nivosa | reverse complement strand
AAAAAAAAATACTTCATGTGATAATTTAAAATTTTAATTTAATTTTTTATTTATTAATTAAATGTATCTTTATTCCTATTTATGCGGATGCAAGTTACATACTCACTCACGTCACCTTAGGGCATCTCTAGTGGTTAAACTCACTTAGTGGTTTATACACTTGTTGACTCAGCATTTCACTAATTTTTTATCTATAAACCTCAACTCTTTAAAACCTCTCTAATGCTATAAACTCCACAATTCACTTTATACTCAATCATCCAGGACCCACAATTATTTTATTTTTTATATAACAATGTAATAATATAAAATAAATTTTATATAATACTAAAAATAATAGATAATATAAATTTTATAAAATAAATTTTATATATTATTAAAAATGATAAATAATATAAAATAATATAAATATTTTATTTTAAAAGTACATAATTGAATAAAAAATTTGGTGAAAAAATATGAATATAATAAATTTAATAAAAAATTAGATTGAATTAATTTTAAAAATTACTATTATTTAAATTTAAAAAAAATTATATTAAAATTTAACTTTATAATTTTGAAAAAAATAGGATTTTAAAAAATATATAAAAAATAAATATACATCATATATATACTATAAAAATATTACTATAAAATATAATATATAAAAATTATTTAAAATAATTAAACTTTTTGCAAGTGGGGTCCAAAAAAATAGTGGACTCCACCAACTGGTGAAGCGCTCCACCACGTAAGCCTCTCCCTAATGGGAGAAGTTTACGTGATGCAGCTCTATGGCGAATAATGAACCCCCACTAGAGTTGTCCTTAGTGGAGGATTGATTATGTTTCAATTAACGATATTTTCAAGCATATAAAATTCATTTAGGCTATCGATATTAAATGATAGATTTTTTTTTACTAACATTAGCATTGTTTTACCGGAAAAGTCATTGTTGAGTTGCAAAAGATAATTTTAATTTTAAGGTTATATCATAAGTGAAAAGAAAAGGAAAATAAAAAAGAGCTGAGAATCGTTTGTTGGCCAAAAATTTGAACCTTAAATTTTCAATTTAGTAGAGGAAGAGAGACATAATTGAAAGCAACCCACGAGTTGAGAAGCAAGAAAAGAAATTTTCTTTTGGCTGAGACTAATTCGGATTCAGAGCGAGAGGCACAATTACTTTCTCACGGGATGACTCTCCTTAGACTCGAACCTGGGTTCAAACTTTCATAGGAGAATTGGATTGTTAGTACAACCAATACCTCGTGAGTATAGGGAGTGATTTATGGTAGACTTCATTGAGTGCGTAAAATATAAGAGCCAGCAATAATTGAGATTAAATGAGGAGTTGGAGCAATAATTGAGATTAAATGAGGAGTTGGAGTTTGGAGCACTCGTGTGGTTGACATGGACATGGTTTTCACTATTTCTCACCAAACCGATGAGAGAAGAAAATTGTGTGATTTTGCTGGAAAAGATAGGCTCTCCATCTTCCGCACTCAATACACTCGTCCTTTCTCATTTAAGGCCGATTTTTATTTTTTATTATTCATTTTGATTAAAAAAATGATTTTATCATCTATATTTTGATTTTGACATATTTCATTTGTTTATGTCTTACAATCACATGCATAATAATTGATTAAAAAACTTATCATCAGCTCAGAATAAACTGAAGAGGTATTGCAAGACGGAGTGTAATTAACATTAGCTCATAATATAAATTGCATAAATATAAAATCACTAATTTAATTATGCAACAAAATTTTTGAGATACTTTAAAGACGATGATGTTGTTCACGAATAGTGAATAGGAGGCTACGCACACGGCATGTTCTATTATGTTTACCGTTTCTCACTGAATTATCCATAAAAAAATACTTACCTTGTATATTTTGGAAAACTTACACAACAACAAGTCCATATGTGTATTGATTACACTGTAAATCTAAATACTTAATTAATATATATTTAATCTCAGTTCCATCCAATTCAAAAACTATATTTGATTTATATATATCAAGACTAAGATATTATTAAAGTAAATTTTTTATTTAATATTTTTACTGAGGTCTCAATCAATTTGTAATGCCGATTTCTTCAATTTTTTTTATTTTAATTTCTGTGTTTTTTCTTTGAGTCTCGGATAATTAAAAGTTTAAAGATAATAGATTTTTGAAGAATTTAAATTAACGTAAGTATGAAGTGTTAAAATTGAATGGAGATTTAAGGTTTTGAATTGATTCTGTAGGTGAAATTTGAATGGAGATTTAGGGTGTTATCAAACATTCAAAGTTAACCATTTTGCAAAATTTCAATTTTTTAAGAGTTATTATATTATTTTTTGATGAGATATTAATTCATTCTATAAGATTATTGGCTAACTCAACCGTGATATAATCAGGAGCGGAAAACCCAAAATAGGCCTTGGGTCATATAAGTTGGCAAGGTTTGTCAAAGTTATGAGCTGGAAACCTGAGTGATGACTTCTTCATGCCCATGTTTTAGGCCCACATCTTATATACTAGAGCAGAAGTTAGTGTATATAATTACAATATTTGTGATGGTAAATAAACGATATGTTTCAAACCTATAATTTAAAAAAATTCTTTTAACTATAAGATAAAATTAATCTATTTTTAGTAGTATGCATGAAATAAATCATATTAAATAAGAAATGAATTAAACTTTTTTTTGGCAATATAGGATAAATTATTGGGTAAATTACACTAATACTACCTTTAGCAAATATGTTAATAAAAATATCAACCTTAAATGTTTATTAATAACCAACAACACACTTAAAATATTGATTCAATGTAACCTAAATTGTTCTATAAAACAGTGTTATGTGTGTATAAAAAAATAGACAAAGAAATCAACAAATATACTGTAATTAAAAAGAGTAGTAATTTTAAAAGAATATTTGAAGAGGTGTGCTAATGTTAAAAACATTTGAATGATAGTAAAAATAAGAAAATATTGAAAAAACTAGTATTTATTAAAAATGTCTCTAAATTATTTTGAATAAAATAATACTACATTAATTTTTTAATATTGTATATATTTTTACTAAATTTTTTACAAATAAAATAATTTACAAAAAAATATAAAATTACTTTATTATAATATACAGCATCTCGCCGCATTATGCAGATACTTACGGCTGGTTTAACAACTAACAATAGAGTATCAAAATGTGAATAAAATAGAATTATTACCAGAGTATAATATTTTACTATTTTTGTGTTATATGTGCATCTGTTATTTGATGTGTATTTTTCAAACAATTATAATAATTTTCAAGTTTTTAATAAATTAATTTAAATTAAAATTTTTATTAATTTTGTTGACGTAAGAACGCAATTTAATTTTTTTTGTAACAAAGGTTTTTAATCAGCAAATATCATGTCAATAAAATTAATATAAATTGTAACGTCAATTAATAGTTAAAAACTAAAATACTGTATTGAAAAACTCTGGACAAAAAAATTAATATACGTATAACACATAGACAATAAAATATTTTATATAATGATATTGATATATCATGCGATTAGCATCGATCATAATTGCAAGAGATACGATAAAAGAGAGATTCACGGAGACAATTGCTTGTGCCTTCACTTCATATTTGTATACATGGCGTGATAAGATGGCACTGCTGTAGCCAATTACAATAACAAGTGATAAGAAAGAGTCTTAAATCATTTGTAGATTGAATAGTTAATGAATCGAATAACACACTGAAAATTCATGTTCGATCCTTTTGATTCGTTGTTAATTTGATTCCTCTCCTAAAATTTTGCAAAAAAATAGAGAAAACCCTAAACAAATGTCCATATATATGCACACAAATGAATGAAAGGGGCGACCCTAAAACTGAGCAGCAATAATAAAATGTCAGTTTCTGGGAACCACACTCTCATCTACAGTGGAAATTGTGGTGTTTTGCTGTTTTTGGTCTTTCTTGTCTTTTATCTCATCTCGTTATACATGTACATTTTGTTACAACCTGAACAAGAAAGAAATATTATCAGACTTCTGAATTATAAACTTGTACTGCAGTTCTATTTAATGAGAAGATCTCCATGATTTAGTTCTTAATGGAATACAAAGCAAAAAATGAAAATTATGGAAGGAACAGATAGAATAGTACACTTACATGACTGTTGCCTTCTCTTTCTTCCATTATATGATTCATCTCTGTTGATTGAGTCTTCAGGTTCAAGAACCAAGGTTACAAGTCCCATGGCAGGGGTCATTTTCTGCATTTCTTCTCTCTTTCTTCCATCACTTCAGTGAAATCAGAGGGATAGAGAAAGAAGAGAAATTTGCATTCAAAATCTGTCATTCCATTACTTGATATGCAACTTCTCTCTGTTAAAGGCAGACACCACAGGTTTTGATCTCTTTCATCTTCATTTTTTTGTTTGTCTCACTCTGTCTACCTCCCTTTCTCTTTATAAGTTCTCATCCCACGTTGTACCATCACTTTTGTTTTAAAAATGTTGAGGTCCATTGTCTTGTTCTGTGAAAGCCTACTTAGCTATGTGATCACAATGTCATTACTTTTTCTCTTGATTTCGAGCTCTTCCCAGTTGAGATTCAAAGTTGAAGGTAAAAGGGTTGTCCTGAAATTCTCTATTTGAGCTTCCAAAAACTGTAATCATGTATATTCATCAGCATTCAAGTGAAATTTACTTAATTTATTGTGGTTGCAGGCAGAGCAAATCCAAAATCTGGAGCCAATTCTCTAGTAAATATTCAGCTGATCAACTCAAGCAAGTTTTTGCTAAATTTTTTAATCAGAAGAGAAAACTGATTTTGATTTGTGTTGTTTTGTTTAGTCAGGAATTGAGGAGCAGAAGTTTATAAGATCTCAGATAGGTTCAAGACCACCAAGATGTGAAGGAAGGTGCAGTAAATGTGGACATTGTGAGGCCATTCAGGTGCCTGCTAATCCTCAAGTAAATCATGGCAGTAAAAACTATTCTACTGTCTCCAAAATTGAGTACGCAAAAGGAGATGATAATTCCAACTACAAGCCAATGAGTTGGAAATGCAAATGTGGAAACTTAATCTTCAACCCTTAACTGAAATTCTCAAGAAGTTTGTTTTAATACTCAATTTTTTTTTGGATAGGATTAATGTACAAGTTCTGATACTTCCTTTTTCTTGAAAAAATTAGGTAGATTTTCTCCTTTCGATCTTATTAGTAATGGTAAGGAAAAATATTGAGGTTCCATTGGAAGTTTTTGCACTTAATCATAGATCTCTCGTTGTAATGGCCCTCAAAACCAGTAAGAAAAGCTGTCAGGAAAACGCAGAGATAGTAACAGATCGTTGGAGCAATTTCAAAGAAACTGGGAACAGCAACCAAAGGATTTTTGCGTAAGCAATATTTGTCATCATCGGATAACTAATTGGAGTTTCCAACTCAAAAAGATTTTTATATTGGTATTGAGAAGTGAGCACTCAACTCAGCATGCATTCTGCAATTCTTTCTTCGATGGTATGGTCAGTCTGCAAACCTTAGCGTGCAAGAAATCAGAAATCATCAATTCTCAAAGTTGCCGGAAATGGCTTCTTCCACCACCCTAATGTGATCGCTGTAAACAAATAAGAACATAGTTAAATTTTGATGGTAACACTCCGCACTGTGTTACGGGATTTAACTATGTTTTCAACTATTTTCATAAATTTTGTTCTCAAATGAAATTAAGCAAGAAAAATGCATTATGAACTTATTGCGGTAACATGTTATGGAGTTTGGATATTCTGGGTTACTCATCAAGAGATCAAAATGATGGGATGTAACATGAAAATATTTTTGTTTTTTGTTAAAAGGGTATGAAATATTCTTGTTTGGTCATTCACTCAAAATATGTTATGGACGTGACTGAACAGAGGACTAAACTTGGCACCTAAAATGGATCAATTTAGAGAAAAGCAGCCCTTTTGAACGACATTTTACAACACAGGAAAAGATAGAAGAGAGAACGTCTTGTCTCAACCCAATTTTATGATTACATTGTTATCAACAACTTAAAGTTGAAACCTATATCATTTAATTATATGACAAATAGAAATTTTAGTGATTCTTGATATGAGAATTATTTTTATTGAGAACATTTCTGTTAGTCAAAGAATGCAGTAAAACAATTATGGAAATTGAGTGGAAGAAATAATTATTGTACTAAAGGGTTTATTTTCTTCAGAATAAAACCTTTTCTTTTTAACTTTCAATTTGATTTTCTAACCAGAATGATCAATAATTAACTAGAACCCTAATAAAAAAAAACTCATGGTAAATGAAATTAATAAAAGGTTAACCTATTAAGCAAAAAATAGGACCTCAGATTTTTATTTTTTTCAAAAATTTCAAAACTGATTTTGAAAAAAGTAATAAAATTACTCTGACAATAAGATTTTCTCCTACTTCTCTTTAAGATACTTTTATAAAAATTATAATGTTACACTACAAATTTCATAACGTCGTTTATTTAACTTAAAGTGTAATTGATAGAGACAAACTTCGACTATGTACCATTTTTTTTTGCAACTTAGTATCGCGAAACAACAATTAATCTTTATGGAAAAAGATTTTTTTTTAAAGAAACTATAAGAGTTCATATGGTATATGATTTCCATATTCTGATATTCAATTAATATTAACAAGAGCCAAGAAGTGATTTTATTTTGCCCTAATAGGAAATCAAAAACTTTTTTTTATTGGAACGAGTCTACTTCTATTGAAACGTGCTCACGTAACAGGTTTATGACTACGGATGCTCTTATCGAGCAATATAAGATTATGGAAGCCCAAGTGAAGACAGACTTCAATTATTGTAATCCACCAGAGTAAACTAGGAAAGGAAGAGAAGTGGAGAAGGAATATATGAAGATAAGGGAGTACAAACAACACCATCGCCAAGATGCAATAAAATGTCACGTTTTGTCTTGGAAAATCTTGTCTTATATCTTCCAAAAACCTAAAGAGAATGTTGGTTCCAAGGTCACGACAAGCATAATGAAAAAAGCTGTGTCCACACAGAGCTAAAAGGATTGTGATTCCACAATTCTTACAACCTTCTCTTGCTGGATTCCAACGCCTCACTGAAAACCCTCCATCTCTCCTAAACTTGGTAGAACCCGCTCTCCTAAAAGTCTGCTCAACTAAACTATTACAGAAATAAGAACCTTTATGATCTTTTCTTCGATTGCAACCCCAAGTAAACAAACCATACACCAGCCATAAGATAAGAGAAGCTACGCAAAAACAGGTTCAGAACAGAGAGACTAAAGGCTCATCACTCGGCAGCGGTTGTACGAGTTGAGATATCAGTCTCTGTAGGGATCTTCTGATTCCAACTGTTGCAGCAAGAAAAATAATCATGATAAGATAAGAGTATAGTCCTGCTTTTCTTTCTACTTTTAACATATTCTTATCTATCTCCTACAATAACTCTCACACTATCCCATTACCTCTCCCTGCAAACTAAACAAGTAAGCTTTTCGTTCACTTTTGATTAAAACAAGCTTTTAGCTCTGAATTATTTTTTGTTGACGGTTTTCATTTAATAAGGATTCAACTTGCTTATCATTAGAAAACAATACTAAAAAACCAAGATAACACAAACAAAGCTGAAATTAGCGTTAACAAAACTAGTTCTTCGAATTCATCCCCAACTATGGGGTATGTCGTTCGGCCAATGCAATCCAAATCAAACACAACTGTTACTGCCTCAAATGTCAAATGAGAATACCAATGAACCATTCAAACCAAATCACGTTGTTAACAACAAAATACTCATCAAGCTCCAAACTTTCTCCAAAAACATCAAACACAATACACGAATCAGCCTCAAAATAAATTCTTTCAACAATTTTCACCTCATTGTCTTCCTACATTGCCCAATAGGCTAATAGTCATAAAGAGCTCAAACCAGAAACATGAATGTCCAAAAACTCAACAAGCCATTCATAGAAAACACCACCAAACACTAAAAAAAAAAGGAAAAAGGCAATTAACATAGAGAATGTATGAGGAGAGTGATGATTGTTGGCAACATTAGTTGAGAGCACCAAAATGGACCCACACACTAGATGAAGAATATAGTTGGAAACTTGATGGCTGCTCAACCTCAGTTCTAAGTCACATGATTAATTTCAAACCTCGTTCCTGGCGTTCATTGCATGCTAACAAAGCCGGTAGGGCTTTTCAAATTTAGTTTCAACAATGCTTAAGAGTAGCAAAAGAGCTGAAGAGGAAGATATGAATCGTATGATGCAAGCAAAATAAAACCTGCTCTCTCTACACCTCTCCCACACTTAAAATTAACAAGATGACCAGCTAAAATAATATACATTCAGCAATAGTTAGCAAAAAAAAAAAAGAAAAAGCATACAATCTCATACAAATCAAGGGTACAACCACTACTAATCATGCAAAATACAACTAATAAACACACAGAATTGCATTCTAAACTCTTATTATTACAGAACAGGCAATAATACACAATAAGCATAACCACACAAGATGGCAGAGTTGTCAATTGTGTGCAAACTTATCGAAGATAAAATGGTAAATCGTGTATAAACTACCAATAATATAATGTTCAAATGTTCATACACTTCAACCAATAAAACTGATGCAGAAAAACATATAAAGATACATATTATCCGAAACCATACCTTATTATTCTAATATCAAAACATGGTATGGCGTGCCTAAGCAAGACAATCCAAAAGGTATAAAGTACAAACAGTTTCTTTCATAGATAAAAGTATGGAAGTTCATAGGCATGTGCAAGGACGACACGGAACAAGAACCTGTACCATCCTGTCTTCAATAAGATTAAGCATCACTTCACCAGGCTTCTCTAATATGCCCTGCAATCATTCCCATTCTCAACTAGCCCTGGATTGTGGAAAATAGTCATCACATACAATTTTATAACAAAATCAGTGTTGAGACCATTGGATTGTTTTTATGTTAATCCCTTCTTTAACCATCTCATAAAGCGGACTCATTTCCCTCAACTTCTCAACTTGCTCGACCGTAAGCTCAATAGCCTTATCAATCTCTTCCTCAGTCGTAAACCTCCCAATACCGAACCTAATTGAAGTATGAGCCATATCTTCCTCAACCCCTAATGCCCTCAACACATATGAAGGCTCTAAACTAGCACTAGTACAAGCACTTCCACTCGAAACTGCCACTTCCTTCAACCCCATCAACAAACTTTCCCCTTCAACATACGCGAATGAAAGATTCAAATTCCCTGCATACCTCCTCTCCACGCTCCCATTCACCACCACACCATCAATCTTATTCCTAATCCCATTCAAAAGCCGCTCTTGCAACGCTCTAATCCGCCTGTCATCATACTCCATCTCATTCTTCGCAATCTCACAGGCGGCTCCCATTCCCACAACCAAAGGAGTAGGAACAGTCCCACTTCGAATCCCCCTCTCTTGCCCCCCACCACTCATCTGAGGCTCAACGCGAATTCGTGGTCTCCTCCTCATATACAACCCACCAACCCCTTTGGGCCCGTAAATCTTGTGCCCACTCAAAGACATCAAACTCACATTCCACTTCTCGACGTCCACAGGAATCTTCCCCAAAGCCTGCGCTGCATCGGTATGAAACGGAACATTGAGCTCCTTACAAATCCTCCCAATTTCCTCCATAGGTTGAATCACACCAATCTCATTATTCACAGCCATAATCGAGACCAAACCCGTATCACTCCGAATGGACCCCTTCAACTCCTCCAAATCAACAATCCCATCACTCCCAACAGGCAAATAAGTAACCTCAAATCCTTCCTGCTGCAGATGGCGGCAAGAATCAAGGACGCACTTATGCTCGGTCTGAGTAGTAACGACATGTCGCTTACGCTCCTTATAAAACTTAAGAACACCCTTAACAGAGATATTATTAGACTCAGTAGCACCGGAAGTAAAAACAATTTCTTTGGGGGAAGCATTAATTAAAGAGGCGACCTGAGAGCGGGCAGTTTCGACAGCTTGTTCGGACTCCCAGCCATAAAGATGGGTACGGGAGTGAGGGTTACCGTAGCGGGCCATGTAGTAGGGAAGCATGGAGTCGAGGACTCTGGGGTCGACTGGAGAGGTAGCCTGCATATCAAGGTATAAAGGGCGGGCACTGATTTTGACGCCTTTCATCGTTAGGGGTTCTGCTGCTAGGGGTTCTGCTGTTAGGGGTTGTGCAGATGTGGAGAAGGAGCGGAGAGAGGTGAGGGGTAGGGTTTTGCGGAGAAGCTTGGACGCCATGATTCTTACAGAATTTGGGATATGTTCGAAGGGTGGGTTCTGTTTCTGTCTTGGCTATTTATCGGAATCGTTAAAATATTTAACAAATCATAAAGAATCCTAATATTAGAAAAGTTCTTTTTATGCACAATTCTTGTCCGTTCTTTATGGTTTTTTATGCGATAAGCTTGAATTTTAAATTTAAAGTTTTGTTTAAAATATAATATTAAGTTGATTTTTTTAATTTAATATATAATATTTGTATATAATTTAATTTAAGATTTTTAGTTAATAAAATACAATAAAATCTTATTTTATTTTTATGAAATAAGATTATTTTTGGCAATTTTTATTTAAAATGAGTCGTCTTTATGGATTTGAAAAAAAAATGTTAGTAAAAAAATTGAGTTTATTTTGATTGTGAGTTATTTGGATAATATAATCTTAGTTATCATAATAAAATGATGTCGTTTCGAACTTAATATATTAAAGATTACAATTTAACGTTTAAATATAATATTAGTGTAACACATGAACTTCTATTTATTAATATATTAATTAACACATTAATTGAGCTGCAATATAAACATTAATAAAAAGACTTAATATTATAATTTCAACAAAATCTTAAGTCCAAATTAAATCTTATCTCTTTTTTATGTTATTATAGTAGTTTTATTTTTTGAAGAAATTAGTTCAACTGCAAAATTTTAATATATTATCTGTTATTTAAAAATTTAAAATCTTCAAAATTAAATTATAAATATTATAAGAAATTACTAAAAATCTTAATTTACACTAATCTATAGATAATTTGAATTACCAAGACATGTTAAATCATGGTATGTGCTTTTCCAAATGTAATAACTTAGCTCACACATAAAGCTGCCACGACGTCGTTTTTACCGAAAGAGTATTGACACGTGTCTTGCTTATGACCTTAAAAGTATGGTAAAAGGAATTAATCATGCGGTTACTACTTCAACATCTCATCTATTTACCCCACGTCGTCTACTCAATTAAACAATACCAAAGCTGTCGTTTATTATCACTTGTATTACACGCGCCATGAATAGCGTCAATGAAAGAGAGAAGACAACTTCCAGCGCAACTGCAATTAACTCACACTTGGTTGGGAGATTGCTTCAGTGTGTAACTCTTATATAAATCAAATCGAAGTACTAATGAGCTTCTTGTGTTTCAGATCCAATCTGAACTTTAGAAAGTTTTGAACTTTCTGGAGAACTAAACAACATCAGTAAGTTGATAATTCAAGCCAAGGTCTGTTCTTTATTTGGTTACATTGTTATGTTGTGTACTTTTAGTTGATGAAAGAAGTTTTTAACTTTCACTCGTTATTGCATGATCAAAAGGATCTAATTTTTCACTTAGAAACTTCTTTTTCTTGAATGTTTTTGGTTGCCTGTTTTGGTGAAGTTAATGCAGACTTAATAGATCACCAAGTTAGATTTTTTCAACATGTTTGCAAATGTTGTGTTGATGAAGAATGTTGTGTTTAGTTCTGTTGAAAGATGATTTTTGCGAAGTTGGTTGGCTTGAGAATCATTAATGGACTTGATTTTTTTGTAAGAGTTTGTTTAGTGATTAGTTCAAATTGTCGGTGGCAAGAAAAATACTCCATTTTTTATTTACATTATGTGTGGATTGTGCCAATCTGTGTTAAAGTTGCTATAAGAGGATTTGTTTTATATTGATTTGAACTGTCAACCAGGCTTTGGAAGTGAAGAACAAGATTCATCATGTTCAAGTTGTTGCCGGGGAGGAACCAGAGATCAAAAGGGTTCAAGGTGAAGCACGCTTTGCAAATATGTGTTTTGCTTGGTGTTTGCATCTGGCTGCTCTACCTAATCAAACACTCTCAGGAGAAGAAAGCAGCTTATGATAGAAGTGTGAAAACAGATAGCGGGATGATAAAACTCGGGAGGAAAGATCTCAGCCCGGAAGTTGATGATACTAACATTGTTAGGGATGCAAGGCATGAGGATGGTGAAGAGGAAGAAAGTAGGCCCGGTGATAATGTTGATACTGCAGGTGGAGATGAGACTTCAGGAGATACGCGGAGAGAGGAGAGTAACGAGGATTCTACAGACGGAGAGTTGCAAAGAGAGGAGAGCAATGAGAGTTCTCGCGAAGAAGTGGAGAAGGAAGGGGAGAGCAAAGAAAATATTGGAGAAGAGAGAGAGGAAAATGGGGAAGCAAATAAGGAAAATGATGGAAGCCAACTGACAGAAAATGAAAGCAAGGAAACTGAGGATGCTGCAGAAAACACGAATGGAAAAACAGGAAGTGCGGAAGGTAATCTGAAAGGAGAAATAAAAGAGGTCGTGGAAGAGAAACACGAAGTGGAAAAAAGAGAAGCAGAAGCTGAAGAAAAGACTGAAAATTCGGGTTTAACAGAAGATCAAGTTCAAGATGGAAATGATAGCCACAGTAAGGAGGCAAGGGAGGAACACTACAGGGGAGACGATGCTTCCAGTGCAGTAGTCCATGAAACTCAAAATTCGAATGTCGGAGAGGAGCAAGGCGATGCCATTAAATTGAAAGAGGAAAATAAGACAAGCACCGAGGTTAGCGTCGGAGAAACTAAACAACAGGAAGAGGCAGGTTCCATGGACACTTCTACGGAAGCAACTCAATCGAACAAAAAACAGCAAGTGGATTCAAATTCAGACGGATCAGATAACAACATGAAGGAAGACGGATCAACCACAACTCCAGTTGAACAGCAGCAGACAGAGAAAACGGAATCAGATTCAGTTTCCAACAATCAGCTATCATATTCAAATGGCATACCTTCCACTGAAACTCAGAATGGAGGTTCATCTAATCAAGAGTCTGCAGGATCAAATGAACATACTGGTAGCTCTGATAATCCATCATTGGCTACCCAAAATGACGATGTAACTCAGAAGGTGCATGGTGAGTCTGGAGGAGAGGGAACTCAAGATGTGATTCTGGCATCAAACACAAGCGAAAATGCCAATGCTGAGAAAAATGGAGTTGATTCTAAGGAGAAAGACTCATCGACAGAAACAAATAATGATGGTAATGCTGAACAGAAGGAACAGGTTGATTCTTCTAGTAGCCATGGTAATGGTGACAAGAATCAGAATGATAATACTCTGCAGAGCAATGAAAACGAGGGTAAAGCAAATGACAATGGAGAGGAAAGTCGAAAAGAGCAAGTTGATTCCAATCAGAACTCAAATACTGATCAGAATGAGAACTCTACTGAAAGTAAAACAAATGAAAGCGAAAATAACAATTCAAATGGCAGCCAAGAAGAGCAAGGGCAATCCTCAGATGATTCTTCCACATTGCAGAATGAGAAAGACACATCCTCAAACGCCAACAGCAGTATTGAAACGAAGCAAAACGATTCGCTTGATTCTTCTAAGCAAGAATCAGTGAATTCTTCAGTTTCTCAAGAAAAAAAAGAAGCCCGAACGGGTGTGGAAACTTTGCCGGAAACAGGGTCTGTGGGGAATCATGGCGGGGATACAGCCGCAGAGTGAAGTTTCTCTGAGATTATACTACTATTTACCAGTGTTCATTAAGATTTTTGTCTGTTCTGATCCTTAATATGACCAGGTTCTTTGCTGTTATTAATCCCATTTTTCCTCCCCGTCCAAATCCCACATCAGCTTTCTTTCCCTGCAATCCTAAGAAGATGAATTCTGCTGAAGATGATTCTACATGAACTTTGGGTTGCTAGATGTAAAACAATTCTCAAAAAAACATTGTTTCTCCAAAGTAATAATGTAAAAAGTAATAAAAGATCGAGGCAACTAGAAAGAACATCCCAATATGTTTCTCATTTTATTCCATTCCAAAGGTTGCTTAAGTACAAAGACTGAACAACTTGCTGCTGGAAAGTTTTAAAAAACCGAAAAAAAAACATTAAATGGATTGCCAACATTCGACGAACATTCGTCTCATCTGTCTGACAAGAAACAACAATTTGCTAAGAAGAGAGTTCTCTCCCTTGCCGAAACATCCATTTAGTGGTGCTTCGCCTCAAAAAGTCCATCTGGTCCTGTTTTCAAGGAAACAAATGAGAAAATAAAAAAGAACAAAGCATGCAGCAGGACCTCATTTTTATATGCTCAAAAGAATATAGAATGAGTTTCAGTTAATTTGATACTTTATCAAAGTGTAAATTGAATCACATCGGTATGCTAACCTACGGAGTAGAATCATCTTTTGATTGTATAACAAGCAAAATGGACCAAGGAGAAGTTAAAAAACAGACTTCACATTGAAGGCTTAAACAACAAACCACAGAAAAAAAATACATGAAGATCACAAGTCTGAACCGTCAGGGCACTGAGTTATACATCTATCACTATCTAGATCTAGCATTCTGTTGTTTCAAGCAAGCCTAGCACGGGAAAAAACCCGCAGCACGATGCTATAAGCATTCATGAGAATGGCGAAACTGATTGCAAAGAAATCTGGCTAAGCTAAACAACTAAAAAATCACACAAAAGGTCTGAAAAACATGCTTACCCCAAGGAAACTCCTTGTTGCGGATGTGCAAGTATGGATACGGCTGCCAAAAAACAGAAGCAACTTTCAGGAAACAACAGCCAGATTAAAAACATAATTCATTCACTTGCACAGATAAATTCCAACAAATTGAAAAGAAAATTAACAGTAACAAAAAAAATCCTCAAACCTAAACACTCTGATTTATATGAATGTAGGATTTACAAAAATGAACACTACAATAAGATTAAAAAGTAGGAATAGATTGCTGACAGGAGGTTCTTCATGGTGAGGATGCCCCTTGGATAAGTTAATGAATGCCAAGATAGTGCACAATCCAATTCCCACGTACGTTACCATCTCCCACTTTTTAGCCTCACCTGTACACATTTACCCAATTCGCAAACTCAATCAAATATACACAAAATCTAAAATCAATAATTCTTTGAAGCAAACACCATTCCTCATTAAGTTCATTTCTTTTCTTCCAAATTATCAATAAAAAGATCGTTTCTTTCCATCTCACCTCTCATCATTTCACATCAAACAATCACAAAACTCACAACCCACAATTCAAAACCCTAAAAACCAAAAGCAGATTAATAAAATGAAAAAATCGTATTCAGATTCAGTCATATAAAAATTAAAGTAAAACAAGAGAGATACGAGCATCGTCGTGGTGAGCGGAGGAAGAGAAGGAACGCTTAGGAGCAGCGGAGGGTTTAGAAGCTCCTTGAAGAGCGTTACGGAGAAGAAGACCACCAGATCTCACCGTCGCCATTGACATTCTCTTGTTTACTTTGTTTTGCCTTTTTTAATGCGCTATTTACTAT